>PJEM01006095.1:0-117356 GCA_004023845.1 Helogale parvula | reverse complement strand
AAACTTTGGGAAAATAAGAATTAGTATATATTAATGTAACAATACTTATTGACAGCACTAATACTTTTAGGATTTTTATTTTCCTTTTTTTTTTTTTTGGCTCCTATCTAACTCACTGAAATTTTTGTAATAACTTAAAGATTGATTATTAAGATTTGTCATGATGTAAACTAAGAAGAAACATAAATCTAATTTGCACACACCTACTCTTAATCAGAAAATAATGATAATAAGATTGATTTTATTGGTCACAGCCAGAATCAACCATGTATCTTTATTTTTGCCCTTAGAACAGAAGGAAGACCCCATTCAAATCCATTATAATAAATTGCTTTGTGGGATAATGTGTGTGTGTGTGTGTGTGTGTGTATTAGAGATTTTTCTTGAGTTCTCTGGTAGGCTTTACAAACTGAATTGTAACTTTTCCATTTGCTCAGGCAAGGAAATTAAGGTTCATTTCATTCATAGGATACAGAGCTCTCCTATAAGAAGTCATGGGAAGATTGTAAAAATTAGTCAGATCTCAAGAGGTTACTCGGGAAATTGAAGTCTTTTACTTCATGTTGACCTTGATGCAAGGCTATGAAAAGGATAAAACATGAGCTTTAAAGTTATAGAAACATACTGTAATATTTGGACTACAACCTACTATCTGTAAGGCCCTTTTCCTTATGCCTATAGCTTCTAGTTAGAAAACTTAAAGAATTAGAGTAATACCTGCTTTTAGAGAGAGAGAGAGAGAGTGAGCATGCACATGTATGGGGAGGAGGTGCAAAGGGAAGGAGAGAGAGAGAATCTTAAGCCAGCTCCACGCTCAGTATGAAGCCCAAAGAATGGCTTGATTCCATTACCCTGGGATCATAACCTAAACCAAAATCAAGAGTCAGATGATCAACTGAGCCACCCAGTGCCCCTAAAATAATACCTACTTAGGAGGATTGTTTGATAATATAGTCATTTACAGTGGATGTAAAGTGCCTACTAGAGTGTCTGGCTCAGAGTAGATATTCACTAAATATTGACTCTCTTACCTTTGTTTTTATAATTTCACAATCTCATGGTTCTAGTTGTGATTAATGTTAGAATTGGAGTGAGATGAAGGAGGAAATAATCAATTTAAACCCAATCTGAAATACACATGTCCAGGGCAGAGAGAAGCAATGGATGGCTAGTGAGCTGATACATAATGGCAGCTCCTCAGTAAGATGTACAATGAAATTCACTCTAAGCTTATTTCATAAGTCATAGGGAATATTGGGATTCGTTTCTTCTTTGTTTCAAGAAACCTTTCCTTAAAAAATTAAGGAATATAAAATAAAATTTTCCAAATTGAAGTTGTGGCTATACCTTTGGCAGAGCTATTGCAAGTTCAGGAAGAGAAATGTACAGGTCCCAAGAACCCTGATGCAAAGGACTGGGAGAGAAATTCTCAGGATGCATATAAAGAGAAGAGCCACTGAGGATACCATTTATGCACAAGACCTATAATGCAACCAGATAAGATGGAACAGGAGGCTAGAAGACTCTAGGAGACATGATCAGAGAGAGAGAGAGAGAGAGAAGCAGAATTTAGAGATAACTTGATATTTGGCCATATTAAAGAGTTTCATAAATTTTACCTCTCCAAAATTGATATACTTTTTAAGAAGACCAGAAAGGTGATATGAGTATATGGTACTGGGGAGTTTGCATAGATTATCCATAAATGTTGAAAATGAATGACTAAAGAAATATTGCTATAAGCTTATTATTTATTTTATTTCAAAGAGATAGCTCTCTGGTTCTTGAAAAAGACATTTTTGGGTTGCAGAGAATTTAAAGCTCAAAGGGGCAGGGAGAAAATTTACAGTTGCACCTTTCTAAAGCAACTGCTTTAGGAAAAGGAAGGAGAGGGCCAATACTGAAGAATAAACCTGTCTAAAGTATAGTCAGACTGAGGTTGACTCAGGCACTGAAAATAGAAAGAGGGAGAACTTAATTTTATCTGAGGCTAATATGACATTGAAATCAAGACAGAAAAGAACTTTCTAAAAAAGGAAAATTTAAGCCAATATCACTCATGAATATTGAAGCAAAACTCCTAAACAAAATATTAGCTACTGTATCTAGGAATACATTTTAAAAACTATGTTTGTTTTATCCTGGGAATGAAGGGTTGAATTTAGATTTAAGTATCTCTTAATGTAATTTACCATATAAACAGATTAAAAGAGAAAATACACATGATCATCTCAGTATTTGCTTAAAAAAAGCATTCAATAGAATTGAACACCAATTTATGAGTAAAAAAAGAAAAAATTAAAGAAGCTACCAAGAGAAATTTTCTTTTCATAGTAAACCGTATTTACAAACCCTACAGCAAAATCATAATAATGTAAACATTAGAAGCATATCTATCATTGTTAGCGTCAAATATAAAAGAATTTTAAGAATAAGTATAAATAAAGATGCTCATGATTTTTATGGAGAAAAATCATAAAACTTTATTGAAAGACATTAAAGATGACCTACATAAAAAAGAAATATCATGTTCATTAATAGTTTCAATATCAGAGAAGTAGCAATTCTCATTAAAATAATCTATATGTTCAATAAAAATCCAAAGAAATCTTGACAAGGATTTTAATGAAAATGGACAAGCTGATTCTAAAATTAATGTGAAAAAAAAAGTCAAGAATAACAAGACATTCCTGAAGAAGAACAGGATGAAAGGACTTGTTTTATAATAAATCTTATTATAAGCCTCTTTTAATGAGGAGAGGGAGCATTGATAGAAGAGTAGACTAATAAACAAATAGAATAGAAACCCCAAACATGTAAGTCTCACATATATGGAAAATTTATCTATGAAATAAGTGGTATTGTAGTTAATCAGAGAAAGGATTTTGAAAATTGTTGTAGAATAATATAATACGTAAAGGTAAAATAGAATTTGTTCATATAATAACCAGAATCAGTTTAAAGTGACTGTATAACCTAAATGTGAATCTTAGAACGTAACTTAATGAAATATCTTTGTGAGAATTTCTTAACCAAGACACAGAAAACAGAAAACATAAAAAATGGTGAGTTTAAGTACATTAATTATTTTAGTCCATCCAAATACACCATGTGGCAAACTAACTAAATAAATAAATAAAGGTAACCAGTTAAATGAAGCTATTTGCAAAACCTAATTATCAAATGACTGGAATACAGAATATATGAAGTACTCCTTCAAATCAATGAGAAAAGGATTTTTCAAAAACAGTTGAAAGATGGGAGAAATGTATTTACGTTTCCTCTTAAAGTCAAACATATGCTTATTGTATTACCATTTGATTCCTTGGTATTTACTTAGTAAAAATGAAAAAGTAAGATCACATTCCAAAAACCTGCAAGTGAATATGTTTAGCAGCTTTATTTGAAATAGTTCCAAAGCAGAAACAACACAAATGCCCTCCCACGGGTGAATGGATAAACAAAATGTGGCATATCCAGCCAATGGAATATTACCCAACAATTAAGGGGAGAGAACTGTTGATATACACAACTACTTAGATGGATCTCATTGGCATTACATGAATGAAAGAAAAATCAAATCTCAAAAGGTTACATATTATGTGATTAAAATTATGTAACATCCTCAAAATGGTGACATTATAGTGATGAAGAAAATATCAGTGGTTTCCAGCTGTCAGGGTTGTTGGAGAGATACTAGAGCTGCAAAGGGATAGCCCAAGGGGAATGTCTCTGAGCTGATCACACAGTTCTGTATCTGTATTGTGATAGCGATTAAACAAATCTGTATTTCATAGACCCTTCACTCTCGCACACATACACATAAATGCGTGGAAAAAACAAGTAGAATCTGAAGAAGGGGTGCAGTATACTTAGTATGGCATTGCCAGTATTCTGATTTTGATAACTGTATTAAGGTTATGGAATATGTATCATTGAAGGAAGCTGAGAGTGAAAGCTCTAGAACAGGAACTCTCTATATTATTTTTTGAACTTCTGTGTGAATCTGAAATTCTTTCTAAATAAAAAGGTAAAAAAAAAAACTGAGAACATAGAAGCCAGCTTGAATACTTCCTACTGGCCAAATCTGGGATTATTTAAACACCAGAATAAATAATGATAGTAAAAGAATATATCTTCCAAGAAAGAGTAAGACAGAATTAGAAGTGCGGTAGTTTATTACGGGAAGTACCTATGAAGGATAAAGGAGAGATGGAGCAGAAATAGGCAGGGAGAACCCCATCTGCAATGAAAAACTAACTCCTGTGAAGGGAAGATGGAAGGGAGGAGAAAGGAGGGTCTCAGACTGCAGGGCAGCTCTGAGAAGGTCTTGTCCAGGCTGATGTCCAGCCCAAAAGAAAACTATATACTTATGAGAATTTAGTATTGGGCACAAATGCTCCAACTATAGCACCTCTGCCACGCCCAACTTTGACCAGGAGCAGCCCTATGGAAGGACGGCTTGGGCAGAACATACAGGGCATCTTCAGGTATAAGCAGCTGGAAGCTCTCAGATATCCACATCCTCAGAAAAGACTCCTGTTAAAGATCTGAATGGTACATTTCCATGATCACACAGAATAGAACGCACTGAATTAAAATGAGTCCATGAATCCATGCTAATATAATTTTATAGGGCCACCTGGGTGGTTCAGTCAGTTAAGCATCCAACTCTTGATTTTGGCTAAGGTCATGCTCTCACAGTTCATGTGTTCAAGTTCCACATCAGAATCTGTGCTGACAGCCCAGAGTCTGCTTGGGATTCTTTCTCTCTCTCTCTCTCTCTGCCCCTTCCCTGCGTGTGCTCTTTCTCTCAAAATAAATGAATAAACATTTAAAAAAAAGAAATGATTCTTCAAAAAAATTATAAATGAAGAAAAAGTCTTTTTTTATATAAAATGTCAGTTGGTAAATGGAGAAGAAATGCACCACTTGGCTACCATCACAGTAAATACTGATGATTCAAATAGTAAAAACCAAGACTCAGGCAAGAACCATCAATGGATGCTAAAATTAATAACTAGAAGTTTAGTGAGGAAAGAGTATATTTACATAGTACTGTTGGTGGGAGTCTAAGTTGGTACAGCCACTATGGAAAATGGTATGGTGGTTTCTCAAAATATCAAAAACAGAATTACTATGTGATCTATCAATCCCACTTCTGGGTATATATTCAAAGGAAATGAAAACAAGTTCTTGAAGAGATAACTTAACTCTCATAAATAAATGGAATATTATCGAGCTATGAGAAAGGACAACTTGCTGTGACAGCATCGATGGCTCCTGAGGTTATCATGCTAAGTGAAATAAGTCACACAGAGAAAGGCAAATATGCATAATGTCACTTATATGTGGAATCTAAAAAAGCAAAACTCAGAGGAACAGAGACTAGTAGTTACCAGGAGCTAGCAGATGGAGGTGGGGGGGGAGGGGTGAAAGGACACATTGGTCAAAAAGTATGTATTTCCAGTTATAAGATAAATAAGTTCTGGGGATCTAATGTACAGCGTTGCAATTATAGTTAATAATACTGTATTGTATACTTGAAAGTTGCTAAGAAAGTAGATTTTAAATGTTCTCACGTCCATAAAAGAAATGGTAATTATGTCACATGATGCTGGTGTTAGCTAATGTCATGGTGGTAATCATTTTGCAATGTGTATCTAATCAATTCATTATAAACCTTAACTTATGCAATGTTATGTATGTCAACTATACCTCAGTAATGCTAGAAAAAAAAATACATTTTGTGCATTGGGTGATTTTTTTTATAATGTATAAAATAACAATAGTACACTTTCCTTTAAAATGATCAGGATGTAGCGCCTGGGTGGTTCACTTGGTTAAATGTCCAATTCTTGATTTTGGCTCAGGTCATGATCTCATGGTTCATGGGTTTGAGCCTTGTGTGGGGCTCTGCACTAACAGCAGTGGTATTCTGCCATTCAGCAATACACATACATTTAGAAAATTATAATGTTTTATTGAAGATCAAGACAGTTTTCCCTTCCAAGCAGATGATAGTCTATTTAAATAATAATTTGGACTGCTTATTGTCAGTATCCCAATACATGCTGAACAAATTAAAATGACTAATAAGAAAAAGGGCAGTTCGGACATCGAATATTAGAGCTATTATAAGGTTAATTACTTTCCATGTATTAAAAAATTTGAAATGGAAAAGGACAGGCTATTTCATAATAGAGGCATACAGTTTAATGCAACATAGAAGTAACAAAAGAAACAAAGAGTCAGCAGCTAATGAATTTCATACCCTCAGAATCTTTGCATTTCCATGTTGGAAATTCCCCCATCCCCATCCATTTCTCTTTTAGAATAACATATCTAGAAAGCTGATGTTTTATTTTCCAGTTACTTTCACAATTACAATCACATTTCATGCTCACTAAAGTGCTATTAGAGTCTTAAGGCAAATTTAAGATTTATGATGAAATGAGAGAACTAGAATGTTGTAGTGGAAAGGAACTTTTGGCACTATGACTTACTCAACTATTTTTAAGGTTATTTTTATGCAGTTATTACAATGAATAAAATGGTTGTAGGCAATGTATCAGAAATTAAACCTTGAAATTAACTTAATCAAGCAGGCTATTTTATATTGCTCGAGCTCCTTGGACTCAGGTACGACTCAAACAGAACCACTCCTAGGAAAGAGAAAATGAAGTTTGAATGATGATACTGACCAATTCTCTACATCTCTAAGTGCCTAGATGTGTAGGTTTATTGTCATGTGCCGCCTGCCTAACTATTAGGACAGAAATAAATTATTGCATATCTTTTTCCAGAAAGCATGGTTGACCCTTTGCCAGTAAGAAGTAATCCTCTTTGAACTCCCATCGCCCCCTTCTCTCTGCTTTTCTTAGAAAACCTGGGGCATCTGGGTGGCTCAGTCAGTTAAGCATCCAGTTTCAGCTTAGGTCATAATCTTGTGGTTTGGGTTCGAGCCCCACGTCAGGCTCTGTGTTGACCGCTCAGAGCCTGGAGCCTGCTTCAGATTCTTTGTCTCCCCTTCTCTCTGCTCCTCCCATGCTTATGTTCTGTCTCGGTCTCTCGATAACAAACGTTACAAAAATTAAAAAACAAAAAGAAAACCTATCACTCCCTGATACAATTAGGACCTGATTTTATATTAGACTAAGGTTTTGCTGGCAAAAACAGTATTTATGTCTAGTACCTAACACAAGGTCTTGTGAAAAATGGCAGAGAGTAACAATTGTTGGGTAAAACTCTTTACAGGCCATGATAAATGGGCCCCCAAATTCTCTCTCAGGCCATTCAGCCATACAGGCTGTATGAATGAGGAGGCTGCTCCTAGCTTTGGTTTTTCTGTGTTTGTTCCCAGAGGGAAGATAGTCCACTGCCAGGTTAATGGAAATAACTCATGGATATTCACATACCAGGCTAGGGACTGAAAACAAATTGAGACAACAAAACTAAAGATGGCAATAGCGTGATGCTTGATGTGAAAAATATCATAACCTACGTAGAAAAAAAGTGGGGTGCGGGGAGAGGCTAATAAAGGGATAACTTCAGTGTGTTAACAAATAGCAGAATGGTGAAAAAAAAATCTTCCCAGATTCTGTGATAATATAGACCGTGAGCTCACCCATGAGTCTTCAGAAAAGAGGCCTGGAAGTTCAATGGTCTACTAGACATATTTCATTTTTTCATGGCCTTTTTAGGGAAAAGACAAAAAACTGTGAGGATAATTCCTTGGAATAATATATAAGTTATTGAGAGGTAAAACAATGAGTTATCAAGGAAAAAGTGGGGTGGACAGCATGCATATTTCCTTTGGGGGAATGCAGGATGGTACAATGTGTTACTTATAAAATGTCGTGTTGTCACATGAGCAGATATCACATGTGAAGAAAAATGGCATATAGTCATGATAACTCATTCTCTAAAAATGTAAATTGTAGGATTGGCATTTGGAAGTTCTGGTGGCAAAATAAGCACTTGTGTTATTTCCCGTTAGTCTTCAGTGTTCCACTAAAGGTCAGACGTTCTTCATGTACATTAAAGGCATAACAGAAGTGAGGGCAACTATTTCCTTACATAAACACTTTGTTTTCTACTAGACTGATCTACTCCTGCATCTCTATATATGTCTCTTTTTCCTACTACTGTGTCTTTGGCCACACTATTCCCCACAACCGGAATGTTCTCTTCTTCCTTGCCTTTAGTTAAACCTATGGCCATTTTTTATCATTACAAATATCTTAATTTTTGCAGCTATATATTTTTTAATCTTTAAACATTTTTTACTGGAATACATTCTTTATGTCATGCTTTGGTATTTATCAGTGAAATTTATTCTAAGTTGTAATTCATTGTATTATGTTTCATTGTATTGTAATTTCATTGTCATTTTATAAGGATCTCAAGTGTTTGGAAGGGAATGGATCTTGCCTTCTAACTCATATGCATATCAAGTTTACAATCCCCTTAACTGTCCTGCTAACGAATTGAAAAACAGGTTATTTCCAATATTTCTTTGCTAAGAGTATTCTCATGAGACCTGATGGTCAAGAAGTCACTGCCTAACCAGAATTTTTCACATACGTAGTACTCAGCCAATATTTGATGTCTGCTTAATAAGGAAATTGTGGACCTTTGGATTTGGCGAGGTTAGGGGCCAGAGTTACTGCTACTAACAGTTGATGGTAGGTTCACCAGGCACATAGGTAAGTGGGTAGCACAGAATCCTGAGTCTGTTTCTCCCCAACATTGACTAAGTATTTACAGCATGGACACAGTTAAAGTCTTGAGAAAAAGCAAAAATGATAGTATGCTCTTAAGATATTCTTATCTAATGGGAAATGTAGTTATTTTATACATACATAATTTTCTTTCATGTAGAAAAAAAAAAGCTGCTGAGAAAAACTTAAGGAAGCTCCAAGAAGCTTGATGAATAGGTTTTTAGGGTTAATGTAGGTTTTACTGAATCTTGGTTATCATTTAATTAGTCTATTCTTTACTAAATTGAATTCCCACTGTGTGCCGGGTATTGTGCTAAACATAAATGCAATTAAATTTTGCAGGTAAGATGGCAAAGTGAAATTGCATTTGTATAATATGTAAACAATGAGCATATTGGCAAGTTTCTTAATTCTTCTGTAAGTCTCTCTATCCTTATAAAATCAAAATATTCCAGCAATTGGCTCATATGATTAATTTGAGCATGTGACAAACTAATATAAACTGTTTTTAATGATGTGTGTGGTGTTTATAAGTACTTAATAAGTTATTTTTATTATTACTATTGTTCTTACCATTGACTTGTACTTTGTTATTACTAGTATTGGGATTATCATTAATTTGGACTTTCAGTAGATCTCTCTATGAACTCTTCTAAATAGCAAATACTAGTGTGGCCATATTACGAAAATGAAGTGATGAAATGAGTTGATTATTGGCCTTTCAGCAGTTTTAACTACAGTCTTAGAATCTATGTTAGATAAGCACAAATTCAATTACATTAGCTATAATGGATATTGTTCTGGTTATGTGGAAATAAATAAAGACTAAACAAATGAGAAAAGCCAAAGTTGTTAATTCAGAGTTTGCTATAGCAAGGTAGTCAGCCACCATCACTTATGTCTCGGCAGAGACTCAAAGGTAGGCAGAGAGATGGGAAAGTTCCATAGTGATAAAATAGGAAGGCTTCACACATGCCCTGATTGGAGGTTGTTGCAATGGAGAAGGTGTAAGTGTACCAACTAGAATCCGGGTATCCTATATGATTGGTCAGTGTACATACTTGGCTTTCTCTGGATGGTTCTCAATTTGAAGTTGGAACAAATATTTGGAAAGCAGTCAAGTCACAGCCATTTGGGGCTGATTGTTGCAGGGGTTATTATTTGGCTTCTAGATTGCTACTCAAGATAGTATTGTGACTTCCTATAGATCTCATTTATAGCAAGCTAGCTTCCTAGTCTGGTTATTGTAAATAACAGGTTGGTTTCCTGGCCAGCTTGCTACAAGTTGGGGTCAGTGTTCTTTTTTTATGGTCTTATATGGTCTCATTATCTATTTGCAGGTAGAGTCTCTCAGTTAGAAGCATACTATCCAGAGCTAGAGTACATAGCTTACTAATATGTGACCTTAGGCAAATTGGTAAACCTCTGTGCCTCGGTTCTCTAACTTGCCAAATGAACTTGGAAGAGTTATAAATATATGATGTTATTTTAATACTTAAATGAGATAAAGCCCTTAAAACAGTGCCTAGCACAGAGTTAGATTTTATTCTATTATATAATCAATAGAATAGAAGAACATCTACTGGATGCGATTCATAGATTATGTTTCTTCGACTGTCTCTTAAATTACAATAGTATCATTTTGTACCAATATAAGCTCTACTTTCACTTAAGATACAGTATTATTTCAGATAAATTCACACAAATATGTTTCCTTGGAAGCTATGCAGATTGTTAAGTCACTGTTTTCCCCTGGGACCTAGCAGTGCACTCTAATGCACAGAGCATATTTCAGTTCCCCAGCCATAGTGGCCATACAACTTGCTTTTGCTAAAGAAATACTTGTGGACATTATGTGTCCAGAAGCCTTAAATGTATTTGCACAATTTTGGCTTTATATCTTGTGGTTCTCTGATTGTCATGAAAAAGGCATGCCCCTGAAAGCTACCATCCCTTTAGCCTGAGCCCCAGACTAAGTTGGGTGAAGTAGATCTAAACCCTCCCAGAACCCAGATCCAAGTCCAGTCTACCCTGAAGCGGAACACCTCAGCCGATCCTCAGATTTATAAGAAAAATGAATGCTCACTATTGTAAGCCAAGGAGTTCAGGGAGTACTTTGTCATATAGCACTACAGAAGCAGTAACAGCCTAACAGAGGAATAATAGGTTAAATCTTTCTCTCACCATTTTATCATTACTAGATAAAATGAGCCCTCTGTCTCTTTAATGGGGGTGGGTCTTGAGGAATTGAGATAGAAAACAGTAATGTTTTGATAAGGCACAAATGATTAGAAAAGTTAGGGTTCGTGAGGCACTGCCAGAATGAAATATTGCTAGTTGAAGCTAGGAGAGTACGGAGTAGTATGAGGGCATTCGGTGCACACGGAGGAGCACTGAGACAGCGTTTGAGAAGAACGGGAGGGGAGGGAGAGAATGTATATTTCACTTCCTTGTTCTCAATAGGTAAAATAAAAGAGTTAATTTATCTCCCCAAAATGAGTATTTCCTAACAGCACGGAGATACCTCTACCGAAAAAAAAAAAAAAAGAGTAATAATAAGTCAGAAAAACATAAACGTTTGAAAAAAAATCTCCAATAATTTCATGAAAGAAAGTCAACCTGTTGATTCCTGCTGGTCATCAGCATTCCATATTTGTGAGTACACAAAAGCATAATCTTTAGAAATACTGTACATATTTGCACTACTTTTGCAGTTCTGGCCTCAGAATACGTTTTAATTCCTGCAACTCCTGATGAGTTTGTTAGAATAACAACTTGTGCTGGGGATCCTGTCGGCATGGTGCACCTAACTCCTTCTTAGGTTTCTGTGTCACATATAGGTAAAGCTTCTGAGTGAAACATCAGAATTTATGCAGGCAGAAACATTATTTTCTTGGCAAGGCACAGCCACTGCCATATGCTCCAAAGCCGGCAAGGTGTGCAGAATTATTCATAATTATCTTTATTCATCAGAATTCTCTGGATTTCAGGTGGTGGTCACATTTACCCAGTGGGTGGACCTGGCTGCACTCCCACCAATCCTAATGCATATATTTCGCTTCCCCATCATTTTTATTTGGCAAAGCAGTAGGCTCAACGGGTTCACTGTCAGCACAGTGCAGGGCTTAAACTAAAATTTGCATTGTTCTCCTACTTACTGCAGACAAAGGAACATTAATAAAAGTGAGAAAATGAACAGGTATATTCAATAAGGGTTAGTCATAATTACAATAAAGTGAATTCATTTGTCAGAAAGAAATCAAATGTTTTCTGTAATAATGGATGGAAGTAGAAATACCATTACCTAAAATGCACCAAAACATCTTCCATGTCTATATGTCAGCTTACCATTTCTTTCCACCTATCTTCAGTGATTCTTTGGAAAAGAATTTATAAACAAATCTATTTCATAGTCCCAATGACAGATAACAGCTTGGTAAATTGCAATTTGAGCTTTGGCAAAAATAATTATTTTTAATCACGAGGAGTGAAGCTAAACTGGTGGTGTTCCAGGTAAGTATGAAGAATTGCTGGATTGAATGTTCTTAGGTGAAACACTGGGGGCAGAACAGACTTTCCTAGCATATTTTCAGTTAGTTCAAGAGGTGGTTGCCAACACTTACTGGCATATCAGAGTACTATCCATAAGTATAATCTTTTTCATGACTTTCTCATAAACCACCGACAAGATTTAGGTATTTTAAGCAAAGCCATGTGATAATATTGAGCAAACTTTCTCTCATCACCTCATATTCCATATATTTATATGTGTATTTGGATCAGGTAAACCAGAAGTACAGGTGCCTGTATTCTGTCGTCAGGGACACACTGGTCATCAGTTCCTGTCACTGCTACCTTGCATCATTGACCTGTAATTAATGCTCTTCTTTTGTCTATACTTTCAAAAGACTGTAATCCCAGTAGTGGGATTCTATACTAGTTTTATTTCCATTTTCATAGTTTTTTCCCCCCTCTATTGCCTGGTTTATTTTTACAAGTTTAATTAGGGTAACATTAGTTTCAGGTATAGAATTTTGTGATTCATCTCTTACATACAACACCCAGTGCTCATCACAGGTACAGTCCTTAATCCCCATCCCCTCATCTATTTCCCTCTGTGTGATGATATAATTTTAAATAAAACTAGTTCTTTAAAAGTTTAAACAGCAGCCACCCAGGTGCTCCACTCAGTTAAGTATCTGACTTCAGCTCAGGTCATGATCTTGCAGTTTGTGAGTTTGAGCCTCATGTCGGGCTCTGTGCTGACAGCTCAGAGCCTGGAGCCTGCTTCAGATTCTGTGTCTCCCTCTCTCTCTGCCTCTCCCATTCATGTTCTGTCTCTCAAAAATAAATAAACATTAAAATTTTTAATAAAGAAGTTTAAACATAAATATAAAAATAACATGTAAAAGTGGTCTACCATCACCTATCTCCAAAGGTAACTCCTGGGGTCATTACTTCTCATATATACAAAGCTAGAAAGTAATTATATATATATAATTATATATATATATAGAGAGAGAGAAAGAAATAATATATATATTCTAGTATATATATGTGTACATTTGTGTATGGACTGTTTTTTTTTCACTTCATTGTTTCTTAGAAATCTTTACATACATGTGCATAGGGATAGAATGTGTATTTTTTAAATGCGCAATTTGTCATCATGTGGTATATCTCTGTTGATGGTCATTTAGGTTGTTTCTCATTTTTACCCATGATGGACATTTAGGTGGTCCTAGTTTTTTACATCCACAAACTGTGCCAACATGAATATCCTTGTTTACTTGTTTTGGGATCATTTGTCAACCATATTGCACAGTCACCTTATTAGCTATGGAGCCCTGAGTTAAATGTATATGTCTTAAAATGTTTTTGGGGTTTGTTTGTATTTTATTAAAATGTTTTATGGATATCGCCATGATGGTTTCTCAGATGGTTACAGCAATTTACATTGCCTTCAACACTGCACACATACCTATGTCCTGCTTAACACCGGCCTTATAAAATTTTCATGTTTTTGACAACTTTCAAGGTAGAAACTTGCCCAGTTTGTTTTGAATTTGTTTAAAATAGTAGTTGAGCATATTTTTGTAAGATTATTAGCCTTCTGTATTTATTTTCAGTGAACTCAGTGGTCATTTGTTTTCATTTATGATTTGTGTCTTTTTCTTTTATTGATTTCTGAAAGTTATTTTCATTTTGGGGAAAATGATAAGGTAGGAAGGAAAGAAAGGGGAGAAGGAAGGAACAAACAAAAGAATAAATGAAGAAAGGAAAAAATGAACTCACCAAGAATATACTTTTCAAATTCAGTATCTTACCACACGCTAACAGGTAAAGTCACTCCAGCTGAGACACATGTTTTGAATATGTGCTACGTGGAAAACACAGTGTTAGGTGTTACAGGGTAGGTAGGAAGCAAAGTCAGGGAACTGTAGCAGTCACCAAGAAGATGAGAATTCGTTTCTTGTATTAAAAGGGCTGGGCCTCGGGAGCAATATATCTGAGAATTTTATGTATGTTTTGAGTAGTGTGTTTTATTTCTTTAGAAAAGTAATAATGACTTTCTCTTTGTGCTAGACTGTATTATTCAAATTATTCACTGCCTTTCACTGGGATACTTCCACTTCTCATTGTCAGCAGCCTTGACCCTGTGACCTCTGCAGACCCACCCTGAAATGTTTAGGGCAGTTCCAGAAGCTTTGGTTTCAGAGTAAAGATATGGTGGAATATAGCCAACGCTGACCCATGATAAAGTATTGAGATTTAGGGGCAGCATACTTTAAGCCAAACTAAGAGTTATGCTCTGTTATATAGAACAATGAATATAGTTGCTTCTTCTTTGGGGAAATCCTGAGAGAGAACATTTTATAGGCATGATAATATCAATTTTGAGAGCCTTTAAAGCTGGTTTAAATAATAATTTGTAATTTATGGTATAAACAATGGGAAGTCTGAGGATTTAGAAAGTGTATCTTCCCTTTGGAGCTACTTGGAAGAGTTTATTAGGGATGATACTATGAACAGTTGAGAGAATGTTTATCACAGTATTACAAATGGAACATGGGAAGGTTGACTTAAGGTGGTGCCAACTGGAAAAGAATCAGGATCAGGTGGGAAAATGAAAACAGAACACTATTCATTCTTTCCTGGTTTTATGCATTGGATAGAAGTTTTTGCTTAATAAAAATTCTGAAAATTTCCCTAACTGGATCTTTTAGTCACACTGTCTGCCATCTGGGGCGTTTCTTTGAAAACATCTGGATAGTGATTAAATATTATAGTTTCCAAGTAAATATCTAGCATCATATATATGCAACCTTAGGGTAGAATTACAATCAATTTCAAAAGACAATTAAATTAACAATTCCCAGACAATTTCTTAGGGTTATGAAATTAAGTATCTATGAATCTCATATTTTTTACTTTAACCCAGATGTAGTGTTATTGAATGTATCCATAATAATATGCAGCCATCATGTGTTTTGAGAAAGTTTCTTCCTTGAATCATTGTTTTGGTTTTTGTTTTTTCTTAAGACTACATTCATGGTTTTTTTTATAATAGTTTATTGTCAAATTGGTTTCCATATAACACCCAGTGCTTTTCCCCACAAGTGCCCCCCACCATGACCATCACTCCCTCCCCCTTCCCCCTCCCCCTTCAGCCCTCGGTTCGTTTTCAGTATTCAATAGTCTCTCATGATTTGTGTCCCTCTCTCTCCCCAACTCTCTTTCCCCCTTCCCCTCCCTATGGTCCTCTGTTAGGTTTCTCCTGTTAGACCTATGAGTGCAAACATATGGTATCTGACGAATGGATCAAGAAGATGTGGTATATATTCACGATGGAGTACTACATGGCAATGAGAGGGAATGACATATGGCCTTTTGTAGGAAAGTGGATGGACCTTGAGGGTGTCATGCTGAGTGAAGTAAGCCAGGCAGAGAAGGACAGAAACCATATGTTTACATTCATGGTTTTTGTTGTTGTTTTTGGTTTCTTGGTGTGTGTGTGTGTGATTGTTTTATTTTGTTAGGAATTTGATTCACTGCTTCAAGTTGGGTACAAAGATCAGGTTTTAAAAGCTCTATCCTGCTTGTGATCCCTAACTTATTTCCTCTCTTCCTGCTTGCTTGCTTGCTTCCTTCCTCCCACAGTTAGCTGTCAGCCCACCATGGGCCATGTATTACACCACGTGTCAGTCAAAGATACAGCAGCGAACAGAACAGTCTGCCTTCTTGAAGAGTCTATTGTTGTGAGAAAGAAAAAAATATATACATACTATCACGTAACATGGTGACACATAGTTCAGTCCAAGAAAGAAAACTAAAGGTAAAGGGTAGGAGTGAAGTGGCATTTTAGCAGGGATACTGAAGGAATTCCTTTCTGAATCTCATTTGAGCAGAGACCTGAATGAGGTAAGGAAGTGAGACAAGCAAATTCATGAGGGCAAATTGGCTCAGACAGAAGTAATAGCAGACCAAAGGCCCTGAGGTCAGAATATGCTTCACATGCTGGAGGAATCAAGGAGGCCATTGTTGCTTACAGGAAAGTGATTGAGTGTGAGATTGAGGGAGTAGAGTCAGAAACAAGGTTTAAGACCCTACCGCGATGTTTGTTTTGTTGGGATCATAAAGCTTGTAGGACATGGCAAGGGCCTAGATTTTCTTTTTTTTTTTAATTTTAATGTTTATTTATTTTTAGAGAGAGAGAGAGAGAGAGAGAGATTGAGAGAGAGAGAGAGAGAGAGATCATGACCTGAGCTGAAGTCGGATACTCAACCGACTGAGCCACCCAGGTGCCCTCTGGATTTTCTAAGTGTGACGAGAATCTGATAAAAGGTTCTGAGCAGGAATGATAACACCTGACTTGTTTTATCTTTATTTATTTATTTATTTATTATGTTTTTTAAATAATAGTTTATTGTCAAATTGGTTTCCATATAACATGCAGTATGAGGATGTGGAGAAATGGGCACCCTTTCTACACTGTTGGTGGGAATGTAAACTGGTGCAGCTGCTCTGGAAAACAGTACAGAGTTTCCTGACTTTTTTAAAATGTTTTTTATTTATTTTTGAGAGACAGAGAGAGACAGCGTGAGCAGGGGAGGGTCAGAGAGAGAGGGAGGCATGGAATCCGAAGCAGGCTCCAGGCTCTGAGCTGTCAGCCCAGAGCCCAACAGGGGGATCAAACCCATGAACCATGAGATCATAACCTGAGTCAAAGCCGGACGCTTAACCAACTGAGCCACCCAGGCGCCCCCTGACTTGTTTTCAAATGCTAGATGTGTGGCACTAAAGGCAGGTGCCCCGTGTGAATTCATAAGCCTACATTTGTCAGGTTACTTAATTGCTGGGTGTTTCTTCATGTGTAGAATGGAGTTAATGATCATAATTCTATAGGGATGTAAAGATTTTACAAAAGATAATATGTGTAAAGCTCCTAGCACAATGCCTAATACATAGCAAAGTGCTCAATAAATATTCTTTATAGATTTTATGACTATTGTTGCATCATCATCATTATTATTAAGTGAGCCTACTAAAAACCTCAAGAGGGAAAAAGAAATTTTGTAAGAGGATGAAGTGATTTAAAGTATGTGAAGATGGAGAAACTGTTGGGCTGTATGATAGAAATACCTCTAATTGTTGAAATAATAATTTCAAAAAAGGGTGAAAGCACTGGTCAAATTAAAAATTTGCTTTTCTTCTTCTGATTTTACTCTTATTACATTTGCTTATCTTAAAAAAACACGTTAGTAGTGCAAAAACTAAATGGAATAATATGTGATCTTTGACATAACTTGCATAACACATTTAGTAGTATTGTCTAATTGACTGCAGAAGTGTTAAAAACAGGAATATGTGTGAAGTAATTAACCAAAAATATGTGATTACTTGCCCTCACATGGTCCTGAAGTTAGTACTGAATGCTATTTTAGTTAGACATGATACTCTCACTTTATTTGTTAAACTTTTTATCAAAATAAGCTTGATTATATATAGTCAATGTCAGTGAATTATGAAAATGGAATTTTCTTTATAGCCACAGTTGATAAAGACAGTTTTATTTACTGCTTTTTGAATTCAGATTCTAACATTTATTTTATGTTTAAAACTATAGATCAACCAAGAGTAATAAATTTAGAGAATGCATACTATCACTGAATAATTTAGTGGGTTGAAAGCCTTTCCTCATTTTCCTATGAAGGCCAATTAGAAAAAACTGGAATTCCTTTTTAGCTATGTTGTACATTATTATGATCCTGTCTGGAGCCAAGCCAGGCTGTTATGTTGTCCATCAAAGTTTTATACAAAATTAAAATGTAAGTAGTTTCAAGTAGTATCATAATGCTTTTAAATATTTGAGTTTGATGACTTGAATTCAGGGTGGGAGGTGTGCAGGAGGGTGGGAGAGGGGGCAGCTTAGAAGAGCAGATTGATAGGAAAGCCCATTAGCTAAAATTAGCTTGTAATAGGCTAAAAGAAGTTGCATAGTGAGAGTCATCCGGCCAGCCCAAAACACAGCCATTTTAGATGACCACTTGAAATGTCAGGGGAACATGATCTCAGCCAGAGAGGACTCTTACTGACTTCCAGGAGTACCAGTTCCCAATGGAAGCCACATGGGAAAATGAACAGTGTCTAACACCCAGAGTATGTCACCATGCTGATCAATGAAGATGTCTTTCATTACTGTGCTACTATAATTATTTGTTTAATATTTGTATTACCAAACATACCAAGGTAGAGTCATATTATTATCTCCTTCATTTTTTGAGATTTACACATCAGAGAAATAGAAAGCTTAAGTCTAACTACACACACACACACACACACACACACACACACACATCTAGACTAAGTGTATGAATATGCATGCTTTTGCCAAGGCTGCCCTTCAAGTGGAAAGTTAGTTGAAGTAGTGTTCAAATCCTACTCCTTCCAAAATCTGAAATATATCTTCTGTTGAAATCGGCCTAAATTTTAAGGGAAAGTACAAAAGGCAATGCATTGAAAGGTGAAATTTGCTACACTAATAGGAAACATACAGAAGTCTCTGTTTCTATCTATCTCTGTCTATATGTATGTAGTGTTATACATATGTGTATATTGTATGTTTTGTGAGAAAAAGAAAACGTTGTTTACATATATTTTAAAATATCACTTTTAATTCTTTTAAGTTGATAGAGGTATTTTTTTAAAGTTCCAGTATAGTTAACATACAATGTTACATTATTTTCAAAGGCACAATATACTGATTCAACACTTACGTACATTACTCAGTGCTCCTCAGGATAAATGTGCTCTTAATCTCCTTCACCTATTTCACCCATCCCTCATCCACCTCCCGTCTGGTAAGCATCAGTTTGTTCCTATAATTAAGAGTCTCTTTTTTGGTTTCTTTTTTTCCCCCTGTTCATTTCTTTTGTTTCTTAAAGTCAACAAACAAGTGAAATCTCATGTTATCTTTCTCTGACTTATTTCGCTTAGCATTATTCTCTGTGGTTCCTTCCATGTTGTTGGAAATGGCAAGATTTCATTCTTTTTTATGGCTGAGCAAAATTCCATTGCATATCTTTACTACTTCTTCTTTATGCATTCATCTATTGATGATCCCCTGGGCTGCTTCCATAATATGACTATTAGAAATAATGCTTCAATATATATACAGTACATAATGTCTTTTTTAATAGTGTTTTTGTATTCTTTAGGTACATACCTAATAATGAAATCATTGCATCACATGGTAATTCTACTTTTAATTTTTTGAAGAACATCCACACTGTTTTCCACAGTGGCTATACCAGTTTCCAGGAGTACACAAAGGTTGCTTTTTGGCCACATCCTCACCAACACGTGTTTTTTTGTGTTCTTCGTTTTAGTCATTCTGATAGGTATGAGGTGTTATTTCATTTTAGTCTTGGTTTGCATTTCCCTCATAATGAGTGATGTTGAGCATCTTTTCATGTATCTATTGGCTATCTGGAGGTCTTCTTGGGAGAAATGTCTTTTCATACCTTCTACCCATTTTTAATTGAATTATTTCATTTTTGGTGGTGAGTTGTATAAATTCTTTATATATTTTGGATACTAACTCTTTATTGGATGTGTCATCTGCAAATATCTTCTCTCATTCAGTAGGCTGTCTTTTAGTTTTGTGGACTGTTTTCTTTGCGATGCAAAAGCTTTTTATTTTGATGTAGTCCCAATAGTTTATTTTTGCTTTTGTTTCCCTTTCTTCGGGAAACATATCTAGAAAAATATTGTCATAGCCCACGTTAAAGAAATTATTACCTGTGCTCTCTTCAAGGATTTTTATTATTTCAGGTCTTGCATTTAAGTCCTTAAATCCACATTGAGTTTATTTTTGTGTATTGTGTAAGAAAGTGGTCCAGTTTCTTTTCTCCTCCCCTCCCCTCCTCCTCCTGCTTCTTCTCCTCCTCCTGCATGTAGCTGTCCAGTTTTCCCAACACCATTTGTTGAAGAGACTGACTTTTTCCCATTGCATATTCTTCCCTCCTTTGTCAAAGCTTAACTGACCATATAATTATGGGTTTATTTCTGGGCTCTCTATTCTGTTCCACTAATGTATGTGTTTTAATGCCAGTGCCATACTGTTTTGATTACTAAAACTTTGTAGCATATCTTGAAATATGGAATTGTGATATCTCCTGATTTGTTCTTCTTTGGTTACTTTGGGTTTTTTGTGGTTCTAGACCAATTTTAGGATTATTCTAGTTTTATGAAAAAATCCTATTGGTATTTTGACAGGCTTTGCATTAAAAATTTAGATTGCTTTGGGTAGGATGAACATTTTAATTATATTTGTTCTTCCAATCCATGATTATGTCTTTCTATTTGTTTGAGTCATCTTCAGTTTATTTCATCAATGTTTTATAGTTTTCAGAGTACAGGACTTTCACCTCTTTGGTTAAATTTATTCCTAGGTATTTTATTATTTTTGGTGCAATTGTAATGGGATTGTTTTCTTAGTATCTCTTTCCACCACTTCATCATTAATGTACAGAAATACAATAATTTCTGTAGGTTGATTTTGTATCCTGTGGACTTACTGAATTCATTTATCAGTTCTAGTATTTTCTTGGACTCTTGAGGGTTTTCTAAATGTAGTGTCCTGTCATTTGCAAATAGTGTATGTTTTACTTCTTTCTTATCAATTTACATGACTTTTCTTCTTTTTACTTGTCTAATTGATGTGGCTAGGACTTTCAGTACTATGTTGAATAAAAGTGGTGAGAGTGGACATCCTTGCCTTGCTCTTGACCTTCAGGAGAAGACTAGGTTGTTTCCCATCGAGTAGGATATTCACTGTGGGTTTTTCATTTTCGGTCTCCATTATGTTGAGTTATGTTTCCTCTAAACCTTTCTTTTTGTTGTTGAGCGTTTTTATCATAAATGGAAAGTGTACTATGTAAAATACTTTTTCTGAATCTATTTAAATGATTGTGTGGTTTTTATTCTTTTTCTCATTGATGTGATCACATTGATTTTTTAATATTGAACCCCTGTTGCATTCCACCAGTAAATTCCATTTGGTCATGCTGAATGATTTTTTTAAATGTATTATTGGATTCAGTTTTGTTAAGGATTTTCGTATCTCTGTTCATCAGAGACAGTTACATGTATGTAGTTCTCTTTTTCTATAGTATCTTTATCTGGTTTTGGCATCAGGGTAATTCTTGCCTCACAGAATAAATTTGGAAGCTTTCCTTCCTCTTGTACTTATTGAAATAGTTTTAGAATTGGTATTAACTCTTATTTAGATGTTGGTAGAGTTCATCTCTGAAGCTGTTATTCCTAGACATTTATTGGAAATTTTTGGTTTATTGATTCAATTTTCTTGCTGGGATTCAGTCTGTTCAAATTTTCTATTTCTTCCTGATTTGGTTTTGGGAAGTTATATGTTTCTAGGAATTTACCCATTTCTTCATTTCTTCTTATAATCCTTTGTATTTCTATGGTGTCACTTGTTATTTTTCCTCTTTTATTACTGATTTTGTCTGAGTGCTCTCTCTCTCTCTCTTTTGGAGGGAGGGTAAGTTTGCTAAAGGTTTATCAGTTTTTGTTGGTCTGTTTACAGAATTACCTCCTGGTTTCACTGATCATTTCTTTTTCTTTTCTTTTCTTTTAGTTTCTCCTTATTTGTTTCTCCTCTAATCTTTGTTATTTCATTCCTTTCACTGGTTTGGGTGTTCTTATTTGTTTTCTTTTTCTAGTTCCTTTAGGTGTAAGGTTAAATTTTTTATTTGACATTTTTTGTTTTTCTTAAGATGGGCTTGTATTGCTACAAACTTTTATCTTAGAACCACTTTTCCTGTATCCCAGATTCTGGACTGTTGTGTTTTAATTTTCATTTATTTCCATGTATTTTATTTCCTCTTTGATTTCTTGGTTGATCGTTCATGGCTTAATACCATGTTATTTAATCTCCATGTGTTTGTGTTATTTCCAGAATTTTCTTGTGATTTATTTCTAGCTTCATAGTGTGCCAGAAATGATGCACAATAGAACTTCAATCTTTTTAAATTTGTTGAGACTTATTTTGTTGCCTAATGTGTGATTTATTCTGGAGAATCTTCCATGTGTACTTGAAAGAAAAAGGTATATTGTGCTGTTTTAGGATGGAATGTTCTGAACATATCTGATAGATACATCTGGTCCAATGTGTCATTCACCTGTTTCCTTGTTGATTTTTGTTTAAATGATCTATTGAGGTAAGTGTTCCCTACTATTTTTGTTATTACTATTGATCACTTCCTTTATATTTGTTAATGGACGCTTTATGTATTTGGGTGCTTCCATGTTGACTGCTTGTTTACAATTGTTAGACTTTCTTGGTGTATTGTTACCTTTATGATTATATAGTGTCCTTCTTCATTTCTTGTTATAGTCTTTGTTTTATAGTCTATTTTGTCTGAAACAAGTATTGCCACCTCAGCTTTCTTTTCACTTCCATTTTTTGATAAATGCTTTTCCATCTTTCCACCTTCAATCTACATGTGGCTTTAAGTGAGAAATGAGTTTCTTGTAGGCAGCATATAAATGGGTCTTCCTTTTTTAGTCATTTGGTCATCTTGTGTCTTTTAATTGAAGAGCTTAGTCCATTTACGTTCAAAGTAGTTATTGATCTCTTTCTTTTGGCATTTTGATACTTGTTTATGGTTGCTTTTGTAGTTCTCTGTCTGTTGCTCTTTTGTCCCATGATTTGCTAACTTTGCTTAATGATATCCTTGAATTCCTTTCTCCTTATTTTGTGCATATCCGTGACTGGTTTTTATTTGTGGTTACCATTATGTTTGTATATAACATCTTGTACATGTAGCAGTCTATGTTAAGTTGATGATCGCTTAAGTTTGAACACATTTTTTGCTCCTTCCTTGCCCCCCCAACCTATGCTTTAGGTAGATGATGCTATAATTTACATCCTTTTAATCTGTGAATTTTCTGACTGATTTTTATGGATATAATTAATATTGCTGCTTTTATGCTTACTCCCATTTTTACTTCATCTTACGTTATTTCTTTCCACTCAAAGATCCCCTTTAACATTTCCTATAGAGCTGGCTTTGTGGTCATGAATTTCTTTAACTTTTCTTTACCTGAGAAACTTTTTTATCTCTCCTTCTATTGTGAATAATAGCCTTGCTAGATACAGTATTTCTTTCTACAAGACTTTCTTTCTTTCTTTCTTTCTTTCTTTCTTTCTTTCTTTCTTTCTTTCAGTCCTTTGCATATATCATGTCTCTCCCTTCTGTCTGGCAAAGTTTCTGCTGAAAAATGAGATGATAGCATTATAAGGATTCCCATATATGTAACTTTTGTCTTATCTCCTGCTTCTTTAAATTTTCTTTCTTTATCACTACTTTATGCCTTTTTAATTACTATGTGTCTTGGTGTGGATCTCCCTGGCTTGATTTTGTTGGGAGCTCTCTGTGCCTCCTGGATCTAGATTTCTGTTTCTGGGAAGTTTCTAGCTATTGTTTCTTTAGATAAATTTTCTATCCTTTTTTCCTCTCTCGTCTCCTTCTGGGATTCATATAATACCAGTGATTTTATACTTGGTGTTGTTGTTGAGTTTTCTAAGTCTATCTTCATTTGCTATTAATTTTTTCTCTTATTCAGCTTGTCTGCTTTCCATTACTTAGTCCTCCAGACCGCTGATACATTCTTCTGCTTCCTCTAGTCTACATTTTTTTCCATTTAGTATGTTTTTAACTTTAGTTATTGTCTTCTTCATCTCTAATTGATTCTTTTTAATATTTCCTATCTCTTTTTTAAGGGTCTCACTAAATGTCCTTTACTCTTTTCTCAGGTTTGGGTATATCTTTATAATCAATACTTTAAATTCTCTATTTGGCATATTATTTATCTCTGTTTTTGCTTAGGTCTCTTGCTGTGATTTTGTTCTCTGTCTCCTTATTTTGTCTAACCCTCTGGGTATGTTTCTGTGTGTTAGGAGAGTCAGCTATGTCTCGTGCTCTTGAAAATAGTGGCCTTTTCAAGAAGCAATCCTGTGATGCCCTGAAATGAAATGCTCCATATTCACCAGAACGTAGTTCTTCAAGGGTATATCCTATGTATGTTGCACATGCTCTACTGTTATTACTGAGCCATGTTTGCCTTCATTCCAGTTGTTTGCAATGGTTCCCTTGTCCTACTGTGGACAGGATTTGGTCCCTGTGTTATTAGTGGGCTAGTCCAGGGCCATCTTGGGCTTCAACTGAGTCAGATCAGACATTTTTCCAGAGATGTGGTAGCAACAAACCATTGAACACTTTCCCTGTATTGTCCTGAGAAATTTTGGTTGGTGGTTGAGCCCTGCAGTCAGACCCAATGTCTTCCACCGTCATACTGCAGGGGCTGCATTAGGTCTGGTGCATGTGGTTATCAAACCCTCTCCCTGGAGCAAGAGTCACTTGGGAGAGGTGCTGGTTCCTACTGCAGCTGCTTGCACCCTGCCTGGCTATGGTACCACTTTGGATGGGCTCTAGCCAACAGTATATTGAAAGGGTTAGGTCCCCAGGAGAACCTGGGGAGAGGCTGGCAGTGTTGACAAGATTTGTATAGGTCTATTGTGGGAGGGGACCTAGAACCGAAGGCTGGCCGGAGGGGACATGTCCACAGGAAAACACAGAAGCAGGGCATGCTATTAGCAATTTAGGTCACAAATGTTGGAGGTGCGCTGGCTCCCACAGGTGTCCATGTATCTAGGCTCAGGGGCAGAGAAGAAAAATGACCCTGTCACCTATTTCATTCTTGGAGAAGTCTCCCAAGGATCCCTGCCCCTCCAGCACAAGATCTAGATTAGTAAACAACCTTCCTTCCCAGGTATTTTTCAACTGCTACTTTTATAGTGTATGTCAGTGAGACTGTTGTAGTGTCTCTTTAAGGGTGGAGACTCATTTTCCTGACTTTCTCTGGCTCCCTCAGAGCCAAACCTGCTAATTTTTTAAAGTTATAGGTATTAAGCCACACTAATTGTTGGATCCTTCTGGTTTTTAAAGCCAAATGTTATGGAAATTTGTCTACCTGTGCAGGTCCTCCATGCCTGGTGTGCCTAGTATGCAAGTCTGTTTCTTTCCTCTTTCACCACCTTGAAGTCCCTACCTCCTACAGATAGTCCTGCCCATCCACCTAGGTCCTGACCATGTCTCTGCCCTTCCTGTCCTCTTTGATGTGGCCTCTTCTTCACATTTAACTGTGGAGAGTTTGTTCTATGAGTCTTAAGATGGTTTTCTGGGTTATTTACACTGATGTGGGTGTTACCCATTTATATCTGTGGGAAGAGATAAGGTCCTCCTACACCATCATCTTCCCCCAAAGTCTGGATTTATGGAGGTATTAACAGCATTGTAAGATATTTAAAGTGTATATCAAGATATTTGATATTTGTATACACGTGAAAGGATTCCTCTCATCAAGAAATTTCTATTTTCATAATAATATGTACAGTAAAAGTGACTTCCTTCAGGAATGTTGTTGAAGAATATTGATGATGACTTTGAGATGTTTGAGAAGTAGACAAAAGGAATAGACATTGTAGCCATTGCACCATTGCAGGGTGGAGGGACAAGAAGGAGTCTTCCCACTTTCAAGGGAGGCTGATTTCCTTTTTTCTGAGAAAATTTATATGTTGAATTCCCCAGAAATAAAAAAAAAAAAACATATATGTATCATTTCAAGGTACCATGAATATCCTTGCATTAAAAGATTTGTTACTAAGGGAGTCTATAGATGAAAGCTAGAAATAGAACTCCTTTTCTTATTTTCATGTGAATATAAAGATTGTTCCTCTCTGTCAGGATGTAGTGATGTTCCAGAAATTTACATTGAAGGGAACTGTGAATTGTTAGACTGAATAAACCATTTTAAAATAAACAAGTTTTAGCAAGTTTTTAAAAATCTATTTAATAACTAGTCTTCATTGGGGCATCTGGATGGCTTAGTTAGTTAAGCATCTGACTCTTGATTTTGGCTGAGGTCATGATCTCACAGTTTTGTGGGAAATAACCCCACATCAGGCTCTGCACTGACAGCATGGAGCCTGTGTGGGATTCTCTTTCTCCTTCCCCCTCTGCCTCTCCTCCCACCTCACTTTCTATGTGTCTTTCAAAATAAAATATTTAAAAAGTAGCTAGTCTTTATTGAGTCCATTTGGCACTGTACAGAGGCACTAGAACCTCAAAGTAATGAGTATTGATTATCATATCTGGGCATCCTTAAATATTATTTGAGAATCCTTTCTCAGCAGTGATAAGATAAACTGCTTTGTTACTTTTGTTGAATAAACCTTGTTAGTTTTGCATTTAAGGCTTGCCATTGAATTGCAGGTACATTTGTGAGATAATTTACAATGATCAATTTAGGCACAATCGATGTCCAATAACAAATGTATTAAACCTGTAATTGCCTTTGCATGAAGCAAAACATACTATCTCATACTCAACATTAGGTTCATTTGGAAATTCACTCACTATTTTATCACCAATATATGGTTTATCCTAAACTACAGAGTTTTTTTATATATTAAAGCACCTAAACTTTTACTGACAATTCTGTGTGAGATGTTGAAAGCAAGCCTATATAGTCATGGCAAAGATAAAATAAAAACCACAAAATTTATTTGATCCTCATTGCCTTAGCATTATTACATGTTAATTTGCTTCTCCATCTTCTCCCTCAACGGAATTCCTCTAAGCCATCAACTTCATCTTTTACTTTATATTAATGTTCTTCTCAGTTGTTGATGCCCAATGAGGTTTTTTTTTGTTTGTTTGTTTTGTTTGTTTGTTTTTTGTAATTTAGAGTTTTTCTACTCTCTATATTAAGGCTGCTAAATATACCTGCTAAACTCTTTAATTCAAAGGAATTCATGTTCAACTACTATACTCTCTTTGTGGATTGAACGTTAAGAATATTTGAGTTAGGTAGAAAACACTAGTTATAGTTACTGAGTTATAGTTAAGTTATAGTTAACTTTTTGAGACTTAGGCCAGGAAAACCATTGCTTGAATGCCTTCTGTGAATGGGACTAGAATTTGAAAAAATTCATACTCAGTATGAATTTTTCATCTTTAAAATATTACAGTCAATAATATGAAGGATGCCTGAGTGGCTCAGTTGGTTAAGTGTCTGACTTCAGCTCAGGTCATGGTCTCATAGTTTGTGAGCTCGAGCCCCATGTTGGGCTCTGTGCTAAGAGCTCAGAGCATGGAGGCTGCTTCAGACTCTGGGTTTCCCTCCCTGTCTGTCCCTTCCCTACTTGCACTCTGTGTCTCTCTCAAAAAATAAATATTTTTTAATTTTATGAAACAGATAAAAGATTAAAAATATAATAAGGACATATCTTGAGAGATCCTTATTTTAAAATTTTTTCATAATGTAAAAAATATTTAATTTCTTGCTTCCTGATTTTCTACCTTTTTCCTAACTATGCTTCCAGGTTAAAAATCCCATACTGGTATCTTGAAGATATTGATACTGTTATCGTATCAATTAATATTTTTGTATGTCAACTCTAATTGGTTATAAAACCAACTTCTGGAACATTGCCTTCCAAGATTTAATAACTATTTTCAGTACTGTGACAACTCTTATGTCCTAAGCTTTTTATATGAGTATAGAAATGTACAATCTTAAGTTCCTCACAGTTGCAAAATTGAGCAAATGTCCAATTAATTATTTGTGAAGGTAAGAACAACTTAAGAAAATCTATTTTATGCAAAGATAAACTTATCTAAAATGCGTAAGAATGTTTAGGCATAGTATGATAGGATGTATAACTTTGAAAAATTTATAAACCCAAAATTTCATTAAAATATGATGGTTTCTTAAATACACTTGAAGGTTATATAATATGCAAAAGATTTAAAAACAGTACAGAAAGAAAGTACAATACCATCTCATTCATTTTTATAAACATATGACTTTCAAACTAGGGAGCTTAATTACTGATTAGATGGGCGATCAGGAAGTACTAAAGTACAAAACACCTTCCCCTCCACCCCAGCCATCATGTGATTGTTTAGGCAGTGGCACACTTTTCTAAGTACCTAAGTTCCATATATTGTTATATAAAATATGTATTTTGAATACACAAGCCAAAACACATATGTAATGTTTGGAATTTAATAGAAAAAAATGTAAAAAGCCATTTGACTCTAACATGGTTTTTATTTTCTTCAATAATGCATTACCATGTACCTAGCTTGTATGTTTTGCCTTTTTATTCTTTTTGGTCAATGAATTTAGGTTGTTTGGTATCATGATCTGTGATAATACAATGTTATAATATTCTTTCTTTCACAATTCACAGTTCTTTTCTAATCATTGGTGCTGCCTTTTCTTTCAAGGTAAAATCCATCTGGCACTTGCCTTGTGGCAACACTGACCCATTCATATAACTTCATAAATTCCTATTTGGACCTTCACATCCAATTTCTTTATTCAAACATTTTTTCCTCCTGGAAATACAGTCACCAAATCTCTCTTCACCATCTTTTCTTCATTAGTTCAGCCTCAGCTTGTACATCTTAAATGCTCAAATCTCTGTGCTTCCCATTAAATTACTAGCTTTTCTGGTATAGACACCATAAAATACTTATCTATGTATTTCATAGTTTGATAACCGTACCTGAGAGAGTGTAGACACCCAGTAAGTGTTTTTATTAAGTTGTTATAGCTTTAAATTTGTGATTCTTTTCTTTAAGGTAATATTGGGATACCATTGTTTTTCTATGTTAGTACATAAATTACTAATCACAAAGGCAGACAGTTTAAAAAAAAAAGATTAAAAAAAACTTCCTCTAACTTATGATTCTTTGGGTAGTTCAGTTTTTGCATATTTATTTGTCCATATGAGTATTTAATGTATAAGATGAACCAATTTGCTTGAAATTCTGAGAGTTTCTGTCTTGTGAGAAATTTAGAACACAGACTTACATTTATATGCTCACTAAGTAGGATCTACATTTTTTGCTATCACTTGACCTAGAACTAAGAATGGTACAGTAACTGTGTCTAAAATATGAGCATCACTATTTTCTAGATCTTTTATTAATTTATCTAACTGTACCCAACTAATGGCAACATTTTAAAAATGAATTAGTTGCATTAATTTTTAGTGTTTTTGCTACTTAAATTGCTATGAAATCTTAAAAACATATACAAAAATAGATTAGTACAACTAATCCCTATATATCCATTACTCAGAATCAATAATTATCAAGATTTTCTCATCTATGTTTCATTTGTCCTTTTTATTTTCTTCTTTGCTAGAGTGTTTTAAAGTATAGACTTCATGACATTTTCCATAAATTCTTCAATATGCATCTATGAGGACATTTTCTTACATAATCACAATGCCACTGTCAAACAAAAAAGTCCTAATTTCTTAATATGTAACTAATGCTCATATTTCTAGGATTGTTTAAAAAATAGGACATTTTTTTGGTTTGTTCCAATCAAGATGAAAATAATGTTCACACTTTATAATGTCATGTTTCTTAAGACTATTAAATCAAAAGCTGGTTCCAACTTATTCCCCTCCCTGACCTGTGTTACTGTCTTTTCACAGAAGCTGAATCAGTTCCCCTATTTGATGTCTACTATTTAGATTTGTCTGTTAACTTCCTTTCTGTGTGGTTTAATTTGTTTTTCTGTTCTTTAAATTTCCTACGAATAGAAGTTAATGATAATATCTTTTGTTTAATTTTTTTAATGCTTATCTATTTTGAGAGAGAATGACAGAGCATGAGCAGAGGAAGAGAAGAGAGAGAGGGAGAGACATAATCTGAAGCAGGTTCCAGGTTCCGAGCTGTCAGCACAGAGCCAGATGCGAGACTTGAACCCATGAGGAAGGTCATGACCTGAGCCAAAGTTAAACACTGAACCAACTGAGCCCCCCAGGCACCCCTAGAATTTTAATTAGATTCATTTCCTTTTCTTTTCCTTTTTCTTCTCTTCTCTCTTTTTTTTTTTGTCAAGAATGTTTCAAAAAAGATGTTATAAATTCATGTTGTCCCCTATAAAGAGACAAGCAATATCTGTTGTCTCACTTTGCATAATGTTAAGGCTGATCAGTAGATTGAGGTGTTAGTAGACTGATCCCAATATTATGAGGGTCACTATCAATTGCATCATATTTTTTATCTGTTGATAATGATTGTTAGAATCAGTTATTTTATGAATAGTTGAAATTAGTATTTTCTAAATTTTCTTCTAATTCTTTCCACATTCCCCTACCCCCTTCCCCCCCCCCAACATACACACAGAGTCCCTCATTGACTTGGGCTTTTTGGTTACAAAAAATACACTTGATAATGAAAAGACAGCATAAATATTTAAACCTTTACATTAGTCAATTTTCTGATTAAGGAATTGATCCCCTAATTGTTTTCTACTGTGTCCTTGGTGGTTTTGTTTTCTATTTTGTCTTCCCTGCCCCCTTAAGTAGCATTGTGAACACATGAATTTTTATATGTTCAATCTGTTACAATTAATTGCATTCATCATTCTTTTTATGTGCAAATTATCTCAAAATTGGCCAAGAGATTCCCTCTATGTTTGTTTCTGCATCCTTTCGATAGAATCCATTTTTCTTTGATAGTTTTCTTGTTTTGTGTTACAAGTAGATTTTTCAAGCTCACCTTGTATATTTTTCACCCCAGATGTGGAAACATTCCAAAAATTATTCCAAGGAGCTCTGGCCTCTAATGATAAAGATCACAATCTGGGCACTAGCTATTCTCATTGCTACTGCAATAGCTAGCTGTCCTAAGTATTTTTGAGAAATAAAGAATGTCGAGTTCATACTTAACATTTCCAATTTAAATTTAATATTGCAGTATTTTATTCAAAATTTGGATTTTACAATTGTATCACTTTTCTTCTAAGCTGGAATTTTGTTTGTCAACAACAAAATTACTTGTATTAATCTATATTTATATAAAGAAGTTTCAAAATTATAATATCAGTATTACCACTCTCCACTAGACTACTTGAAGTTCAAGAATTCTTTGTAGTTCTATTTTTCCTTTAAATATTTTCCACTCTCTGTATAGTCAAAATAATGTATTCTAAAATTATTCTTTTTTAATTCTTATCCTTGTATGGTTTCTTACAATTAAGATCTTTGGTTTGGTTTTTAATTTTTAGAACTTAAATTCCTAATTTTCAGTATTTTAGGTTGTTTAAAACACTTAGGAGTACAAAACTATAGAACAAGTTTTAATTTTTAAAAAAAATCTTACTTTTTTACATATTCCTTATACCATGTTTCCTCCTATTCTCTATAAGTTAACATCCATACTAATTTTTGGTTTATGCTTTTAGTGCTCATTTTTGTAAAACTATGCTTATATGTATTTACATATAACTCCTTTCTTTCACCCAAGGTAGCACATTTCATATGCTATTCTATGCTTTGCTCTTTTCAATTAACAGTATATAATGGAGATCAGCGGGTGCATAGAGATGTTCATTTCTGTATATTTCATTCCTGTTGCATAGTTTTTCACTGTGTTAACGTACATTCATTTGTTCAATCATTGTCCATTTCATGCACGTTTGTTTCCAATCTTCCACTCTTATGAATAATAGTAAAATAAAATACTTGAGCATGAGTCTTTTCATAGATTTCCCAGCATGTCTTGCTCTAAACACTTAGATGTAGGATTGCTAAATCAAAATGTAAGGGCAGAAATGATTGTTTTAATTATCACCAAATCCCCCTCAATAGAGGCTGAGGCTCTGTGCTCTCGACAACACTGTTTTGACAGTATAATGTACACTACACGATGAACAATGACTTGAGCGTCATGAAGGGACTTACTTAAATTCCTTTTGTGGAACTTTTTATGAGAGTGTGATAGTATCAAAATTGTACCATTATCAAATGGTCTGAGCTTTCTGGTTTCTTGCTTTTCTGGAGTCACAGATTTTAATTCTGAAGCCATTTCCCAGAGACATGGTTTAAATGGCGTTTGTTTTTTTTTAAAAAGTTGATGTCCAAGTGTTAGCCTTATTTATTTAGTGGTCAGTTCAAGTTTCTCTTTATTTTTTTTAGCTCCCATTCAAATGACTAGCTGAGGAAAAGCTCTTCTTATTACTTTAAAAGGTTTTATTATGAGACGCCTGGGTAGCTCAGTCAGTTAAGTTTCTGGCTTCGGCTCAGGTCAGATCTCACGTTCGTGGGTTCAAGCCCCATGTCAGGCTCTGTGCTGACAGCTAGCTCAGAGCCTGGAGCCTGCTTCGGATTCTGTGTCTCCCTCTCTGAACCTCCCCTCCTCAGACGGTCTCCATCTGTCTCTCAAAAATAAATAAGAAACATTAAAAAAAAATAAAAGGTTTTATTATGGGTTATATGTGATAGATGGTTTTGTCTCCCTGTGTTTTCCAAGGCATTAAACAAAAGTTGATATTGAATTCCTATTCTGTGAAAGAAAACTCTTGTTTTTTCATAACTTTGCTAAGAAGCAAAGACTTCATGAATGATCCTAAAGGAAAAATATTAATTTTCCTCCTACCGTCCTTTTAATTCTGACTTTCAATTTTTCCAACATCTCTCACTGCAAAAAATACATTGAGTCTGACATAACTAGGAGGTATACTTTTAGGAGGATGTAGTTCTTGATAAGTTTGGAAGGGAAAATACTTTTATAGAAAACAAGAGGAAGACACCCTAGTCAGTTAAACTCGATCTTACTCTGCATCAGAGGACTTATTTTTGCTTTGTTTTCAAATATCTCTTTCCCTTGCACCTGTTACAAAGAAAGGAGGTAGGAAACAATTAATGATTTTAAACTGTTACCTGTGGCAAGCATGTTTTTTGAGGAGAAAAAAGAAAATCACTGTTTATTTTCAGAGATAACAAAACAAAAAAGGCTTAAGTCTCTTTTGTGCACAACAACTTTATTAGTGATAGGCAATAGACCTGAACAGTAAGGAACACACAGGAAGATGTTGATAAACAAAAGTTCCAGAATACAAGATGAGTTTTGACCTCATCTGTATTCAAAGACAAAATAAATGAGTTCACCATGTATTTCAAAATTATCTCTTTCAGGCGTTTTTTTTTTTTTCATTAAGGATTAATCCTAGAAAGAAAAGACTGATAATTAAAGCATGAAAAATAATAATACATATCTCTCTCCACTAATTAAATAAATACAGTATTTGAGAAGACTAAACCTCATTTAACTCTTGTCCACATGTGGTTTTATTTTGTATAATATTTCTTTAAAATGAATCGACCGTGTGCCCCTTTGAAGAGCCACTGAGGGAGAGTATATGTTTCATTAATTGAGGTATAATTCTTGACAGTATCGATCAAGAAAAATAGCTATCACTGATTAATGTCAAATGGGAAATTATTTAATAATAGGATATCATGCGTGAAAAGGCAATTTTACATAGCATGTAAACTACTTAAATATTAGAAAAAATTACTTTCTATAAATTATATTGGTAATTATAGGAATGTACCCTTTTTGAGCCCAGTTTGGTTATTTTACATTTTGTCTATAACATCTGTTTATGTATCCCTTGTACATATTAATATTTGTGAAAATTTATTAATAATGTATTTCATTTCACCACTTAAATTGATGAAGCCATTAAGCATGCCTCCATAAACACGAAAAGCTACAAGCAGTTATGGAACATCTGTCGTTTCTCTTTTTGATCATTGAAAAATTGTACATATATCAAAACTGACTTAACCAAAAGCAGCTTCCTAAGGTGTTGGGTGCTCCCCATCACCCCACCCCAACGCTATTCGTCAGTCGGCCTTGGCACCAGCACATAAGGAAATAACCATTATTAGTGTGTCAAGTTGAAGACCCTTGCAATTCAAAGAGAGCTGGCACAGAACTAAGCTATTGAGTAGTTTTCACTACTTCTTGAATTATTAGTACTCCTCTGATTGAAAACCCGCTCTTTAGGATGACGATTGAGAAAAGTCTAAGTCCTAAATACATCCTGTGCTGTATTCACAAAAGGAAATCCTTTCAGAACTCAGTTTCTGTAAATATTTGTCAGCTTCCAAGATAGCCATCCCTAAACTGAGTTTTACAAACAAGAGAGCCAAGGTATGTCTCCAATATGTGAGGATTTATCAGATGCCTGAAAAATTATATAAATATTCTCCTCTGTTTCTCCCAGGGCTTTAAAAACTCTATTTTTAAATATAATCTTTGAGCCATTAAAAATCTGTTATAAAGTATGAGGTGAGAGGAGATATTTATACATATTTTGTGTTACCTAGTTAGTCTAAACTAGTATTGAATAATTCATACTTTTCTGTTTTAAAAATGTCCCTCTTATGATTTATTTCTACAAGTATTTTTAGGTCTGTTTCAGGATCTGCAAGTTTGATGCATTAATGAGTTTGTATGTTCTAATATCATTTATATGCAGTATTTTTTATTATAGAATTAAAATATACCTTAAGAGTTTTAGTCTGTACCCTGTTGTTGTTTTGTAAAATTTCCCAAGTAGACCTTTGCATGTATTCTGTTTCATTAATTTTGGATAGCTTAGTCATTTTACTTTATTGATCAATTATAATTGGATATTTGACATCCGATAAATACTAGCTTTGCAAAAGTAAGTTCTTGAGTTTTCATTTTTTCCCCTATTCATTTTAACTATTCATTAAAATTTGGAGTTCTTTTGTAGGTTTGAATAAGGTTCTCTGTAAAATAATCTGAGATGATGATGTTAAGAAAATGGAAGGGATAAGAACATAGGCTTTTCTGGTTCTTTAAAAACTTTTTATAATGTCAATATCCTCCAAGGGTTTTTTTGTATTTCTGCCCTTTTTGGGTAGTTTTGTTGGCAATTTGTATTTTTGTAGAAATTAACGTTATCCACATTCTAAATAAATACAGAATTGTAAAAATATTTATCATATAATGAAAAGATTTTTCATACATCAGTTATTATATCCTCTGTTCCTCTTTTTATTTTTTCAAAATTTCTCTTCTGTTTTTTTATGAGACTAGGTGGTAGATTATCTATTTTATTAATTTTTGCAATGTATTTTCAGTTGATTTATTTTATTTTATTTTATTTTGATCATGACAAGTGTACTTTTTAATCCCTACCCCCTGTTCCACCCATCCCTCCTCCCACCTACCTTCTGTTAACCATCAGTTTATTTTCCATAGTTAAGACTCTGTTTCTTGGTTTGTGTCTTTTTTCCCTTTGTTTTGTTTCTTAAATTCCACATGAGTGAGATTATGTGGTATTTGTCTTTCTCTGACTGACTTATGTCACTTAGTATTAGACTCTCTAGCTCTATCCAAGTTGATGCAAATGGCAATATTTCATTCTTTTTATGACAGAATAATATCCCATTGTATGTGTTTGCCACATCTTTGTCCTTTCATCTATTGATAGTCCCTTGAGCTGGTTCTATAGTTTGGCTAGTGTCAATAATGCTGCTATAAACATAGGAGTGCATGTATCCCTTGAGTTGAACTTCTAAATCCTATTTTTGTTTGTGAGGGCATTTATTACTACTTTATTTGCATTAGGATGTGTGATTTTATCCTTTTACTCATTACTGGATTTGAAGGTTGTTGGTTTTTTTTCTTTTTTTTTTTTTCCTTTTCCAAAAGATCAGTTTCTCATTCTCCCTTCATATTATTTTTGGTTTTAATATACTTTCTCATGCCATGAATGAGTAAATGGTACTAGACCCGTCTTCCCATTATAAACAACTATAAAACTGGAAAAGAAAATGAAACCTCTGCTTTCAGACATTGGACAGAAGTACTTAGTGCTGGGAGAGAAAGGAAGCACGGGAGGCCAGCCCCAAGATAGTCTAGCTTACTGCATAGAGGGACTTTCTAGATCCTAGCACAGAGACAGAGAATCCAAGCAGAGCATAACAAGCTGAGTTGAACAGAGATTGATTGTAGCTTGGGCAAACTGAGGTAGCTGAAGATAAAGGAACTACACAGAAAAAGAATTCCACAGTGATGCCTTTGAGTCAATAAGTAGATTGTGCATTAATTATTTTCTTCAGAGAATAGCTCTTGGATTTATCAGTGCAACTATTTTTTATTTTCTTTTTCTTATTTAAATATATAATGAATGAATGTTTTTAGAGAGAGAGAATGCAAGCAGGGGAGCGTGGCAGAGGGATGAGGGGAGACGGAGAGGGAGAGAGAGACACAGAGAATCCTAAGCAAGTTCCGTGCTCAGCATGGAGCCCAAGGCAGAGATCAATCCCATGATCTTGGGATCATGACCCAAGCCAAATCAAGAGCCAGACATTTAGCCAATTGAGCCACCTAGGCACCCCCAAGTTTTGTTTTCTTATTCACAAATTTTAGAAATTTTCAACATTACTTTTCTTACTTTCCTTAAACTTACTACATTATTCTATTTCTATTATTTTGGAGACAATATTAGATATTAGATAATATTAGATAATCATTTATTTTCTGAGTGAATACAAATAATTGTACTGTTATATCTGATGTGCCCAGATCAAAGATCTTGCTCAGGATCAAGCTTTACTAGCACTTTTAAGGATATAGGACTCCAAAGGACTCAGACAAAGTAGACAAAGGTCTGAGGTATTAAGGGCAGTTTCTCAGACACTTTTTTCTCATATCAAACATACACTTTCTGGTCTTAAACATAGATAATGTCTCTAAACAGAGTTCACAAATTACTTCTAATAACAGGAGGAGCATTTAAATTGGGCAAAATCTCTGTTTTATACCCAGAGGATTATATTAGCTTATATGCCATTTTTTCTGGTGAGCCATGCATCATATCTCCATAGATTCTGTCTTTATTTACTCTGAGTAACACTTCAGCTGGTGGCATTCTCCTTAGGGGAATTCTATAGATAAGATTCTTTCTCCTAGCAAATATTAATCTATTTACTCAGAGGTCTAGTTTAAGAGATTAACCAGATCACTTGCCATTCCCCGCGCCCCCCCCCCCGCCCCGGGTGCATCTCTCCACTAAATGGAATGAATAAATCACAAGCCAGATGCTTTCTTTCCTCTATTCTCTATCTTATTTAGTAATGAAATAACTCAGTATTAATTTTTCTCTATTAGAGATATATGTTAGCCATATAAATTATATATGCTCATAATAATTATAATCATTATTGTTATGATTAATGATTATAATTTATCTCTGTTTTCTACAGATTGTGTTAAATAATATTTTCAATTTTTACTTTGAATCGAGTTGTTAAAGTGTATTTTTATTGTATTTCCAATGTTTAACATATTATCTATGTTAAAACTATTTAACAATATACACTACACCATTTTTATATTATGGATTTTACTAAAGATTCTTGTGAATTTATGAGCAATTTTTCTAAATAATTTGTGGGTATTCTTTACAGAGAGGTCCTCTACAGGATATAGAATTTCATATTTTGATATTAACCTTACTAAAACAATACTCAGATTCTCTGTATTATCAGTTCTCAATCCTGGGGGCACAATCTTGGGAGGTTTTCCATGAACCCACAAGGTCTGGGACCTACCTGAAACAATTGCAACAAGATCTGCGGGGATGTGGCGAGCATCTATACATTCAGAGCTCCCCAAGCAATGCTGATACACTGTGAGGCTTTACGACCCGATTCACACTCTTTTTTTGTGTTGGTCTACGCTTTTATTTTTGTTAAAAACAGGAAAGTGGGGCACCTGGGTGGCTCAGTCAGTTGAGCGTCTGACTTCGGGTCAGGTCATGATCTCACCGTTAGTGGGTTGGAGCCAGGCGTCGAGCTCTGTGCTGACAGCTCAGAGCCTGGAGCCTGTTTCAGATTCTGTGTCTCCCTCTCTCTCTGACTCTCCCCTCCTCATGCTGTCTCTCTCTCTCCCTCTCTCTCAAAAATAAATAAAACATTTAAAAAAATTTAAAAAAACAGGAAAGTATGTTAAAATCTACCACTTTATGTTACACTTTTGTCAGTTACTGTTTTCCATAAATATTTCAATATTGTTATGTGATTTGACAGTTATCTTTAATCATTCATGCAGATTTTTAATTGACTTAATGCTTTAATCATGTATTTTAATTGAAGAAAAATATTTTTTTTAATTTTTTAAGTATTTATTTTTAAGAGAGAGACAGAGTTCCAGCAGGGGAGAGGAGAGAGGGAGACTCAGAATCCAAAGTAGGCTCCGGGCCCTGCACTGACAGCACAGAGCCTGACATGGGGCTCAGATTCACTAGCCATGAGATCATGACCTGAGCTGAAGTCAAATGTTTATCTAACTGAGCCACACTGGTGCCCCAAAAATATTTTTAAAAAAGAAAAACTATTTCAAAGTATTCTTTTATTTATTTATTTTTAAACGTTTATTTATTTTTGAGAACCAGATAGATACAGAGCACAAGCTAGGGAGGGCCAGAAAGAGAGGGTGACACAGAATCCAAAGAAGGCTCCAGGCCCTGCATTGTCAGCACAGAGCCTAACGTGGGGCTTGAACTCAGGAACCGTGAGATCATGCCCTGAGCGGAAGTCAGATGCTTAACAAACTGAGCCATCCAGGCGCCCCTCCCATTCTTCTGCCTTCTAATTACACTAGTGTGCTTATATTTCTTCATTTTTTCTTATAAACTTCTTGAATTATACTTTATGAATATTTCCTATAAATAGTATTTAGATGGATTTATTTTTTTAACGTTTATTCATTTTTGAGAGATGGAGAGAGAGAGAGAGAGAGCCCGAGCTGGGGAGGAACAGAGAGAGAGGGTGACACGGAATCCAAAGCAGGCTCCAGGCTCTGAGCTGTCAGCACAGAGCCTGATGCGGGACTTGAACTCACTGACTAAGAGATCATGACCTGAGCCGAAGTCACTCACTTAACCGACTGAGCCACCCAGGCGCCCCATATATTGATTCATTTTTTTAATCTGCTCACCTTTATTCTTCTAAGTTTTGCAGTTTATATTGGTCATTCTATCCAATAGCCTTTTTATTTTGCTACCTCAACTGCTTTGCTTTATGTTGTATTCTTAGGTTACCTTATTCCTTGAGTTTGATATCTCTTAGTAATTGTTTTCCATATTTACTTCGTGTGCTAGTGATTTGGAAAAGACAAATTTTAATAATAAAGAAAATAATTATTAAGTTTTCAAATGTATATACCATTTCTGGGAATAGCAGACTATGTAATTTAGACCAAACTGCCTATAGAAACACCTAGAAAAGCTGGCTCAAGTTTAGAAAATAAAATGAAGAATTGGGATAACGAACCAAGGGAGTGAACGTTTGCAGCATTTGAGCCTACTCTTTTACCCTCTGGGAACCTACTGATCTAGAAGATGTGGCTGAAAGGCTGAGAAAAAGAGAATTTCCTCAGAATTGAGATTTCTGGGAGGGAAAAATTAGAGTGCACTTCTCACCAGGAAGGGGAGATACTGACAAGCTGTACATCAGGAATAAATGTAAAGAACAAATAGACTGACTCAGGAACTAAGGACCAGCTTTATTTCAATAACAGTAATGGCTTACGGATTTTTAATTCTCTCTACACCTTAAAATTTCAAAAACAGGATTCTTGTTATTTTACATATTTAACGTTCTTTCATGATAATCTAAATTTACCCTCTAATGCTTTGCATTCATTCTTACACCTTCATGTTTCCACCAGGGATCATTTTTCTTCTGTCCGAAGTACTTTTCTTTGTGACAGATTTGCTGGTGGTTCATTCTCAAATTTTTAGTGTCTGAAAATAGGTCTCTTCACCGTCATTTTTATAGAGTGTATTTGCTGGGCACAGACTTCTAGGTTGGGAGCTATTTTCTGTCACCTACTTTGAAGATACAATCTGCCTTCCACCATTCCTTTGAGACCTTACCTAATAGGCTTATTATTTCTTCTTTTTATGTATCTTGGTTTTTTTCTGACCTCCTTATGCTATTCCCTTCCACTTTGGCTTTTGGCAGTTTTACTATGCTCAGCCTAAGAGTTCTTTTCTTGGTATTTATCTTGTTTGGTATTTGTAATGCTTCTTGACTCTGTGACTTGATGTCATTTGCAAGCTAAGCAGTGTAAGCAGCTGTTATTTATTCAACTATTGGCCTTCCCATCTTCTTCTTAAATCTCCTGTGCTTAATCCATGCATAGATGCTAGACTTAAAAATCATTAAACAACTTCAAATCAGTACCAGTTTGGGAGACTTACTGTATACCATTGTAAGTTCTAGAATCATATTTTCTTTCTCGCAGAGCTCTTAGTTTTCCTAAGTGCCTTTCTCAGTTTCTTCCATATAGTCTTTTATATCTTCAAATTGTTTCAGTATCTCAAGCATTTTATTGGAACTGTTCATGGGATACATATTTTTGGTTCAACCATCTCCCTAAGACCTTGGTCATCCTTTCCTTCTCTGCATTGGGTGCTAGGATTCCAGCTGCCTGCCATTTGAAGTCTCCACTCTGCTCTTAAAGTTAACGCACTATTTCCTGGTTTCTATATCTTGTTTTGGTTTATTTTGGTTTACTTTAACTTAGTTTAATAGGGGAAATATTCAAGAATTTCCTTAATATACACTGTATTGGAAGTTAATTTCTTGAGTCTCTTTCTGTCAGGAATGCCTCAATTCTTTCTTCATGCCTGAATGAGAGTTTGGAGTTCTATTAAGTTGCAGTATACACACACACAGATGTTAGAACACAATATTTATACTATATATTCTTGTTCTTATATTTACACTATATTTAATTGTTATAATAATATTGCAATTTTATTTTTCAAAATTTTTTCATGTTTATTCGTTTTTGAGAGAAAGAGAGTGTGTGAACAGGGAAGGAGCAGAGAGGGAGACACAGAATCAAAAGCAGGCTTTAGGCTCTGAGCTGTCAGCACAGAGCCCAACATAGGACTTGAACCAATGAACCGTGAGATCATGACCTGAGCCAAAGTTGGATGCTTAACCTACTAAGCCACCCAGGTGCCCCTGATATTGTAATTTTAAAATCTATTTCATGTAGAGTGTAGAAAAATGCAAGTTAGAAATCATATTCTGCTATTAAAACCAAAAGCTTAAGGATAAAGAAATAGATATAAGGGTAAAAATACTGTAATGTTACATATGGATTGGAAATATCAGTATGGAGTGTCAGTTATTGTGTCTTGTTTGAAAACTGTATTTTCAAGCTTGGTCCACTGAAAAAGGCTGGAATCAGTGACAACACAACTGTGTACCAAGGGCTCATGGAGGAATAGCTGATCCCAGGTCTAGAGCTAGAAATGCATACAGGATTATGCTGATATATCTTGAGCCAGAAGGCAAGAAAGTTTCAAGAAGAATGGGCAAATGCAAACAAATGCAAAAAACAGGAGATAAACTCAAAGCCTCTCTTTGGTTAGAGAAAGAGCAATTTGAGCATCAATAACCTGAAGACTAAAACTGATTAAAACACATTGATTACATAAAAATCTAGAGTTCAAAAGAGAAAGGGGAAACTGTGTCTCACTGAACTTGCAAGTAAGTAAGTATATAACTAAGGCAAAGACTCTGAAAACTGACCATTAAAAAAGAAGGACATTAATTATCTCGCCTTTCCTGTGTTCAGCATATTTCAAGATAACCCAATCTCTCTAATTGAAGGGGGAAAGTTGTCCTGAGCTGCAGAATTCCAGCTAGAGAATTAGAAGGAATGACAAAATAGGAAATCTATGTTTTATAAGCCCTAATGAAATGAATAATGGATTTAGTTAATGACCATAAATTAATGAAAATAGTAGATGAAAGGTTATGAGATATTTCATAGGATCAAATTGCCAGAACTTGCACCCCCTAATTAGTGTCGCTAATGACAAAGTATGTAGTCATTATGGTCCTGAAATGTGATTCAACAACATGACACACAACATTACCTATAAAGTGCTTTTTCAGAACAAAGAAACAAAATAAAAACCTTAACCCTAAATCTAATTAAGATCCAGGGCTAACTTCATTTATAGGAGATAAATAGAAATTAGTTCAATGACACTGAAAAGAAGTGAATAGACAAATCCAGAATGTGGAATACTCTTTAGGACCACTAATCCTGTTTTGGCAAAACTTGAGTAGCATGAGGGGGGGGAAAAAGGTGGGCTGCAGAGAGAATAAGAGAGATTCAAGAGATTTTAAGGGAAAAAATGCAATGAAGAGAATTTGTTTTTTCCTTGATTCAAACCAACTATAATATGGCATTTTTGAGACAATAATCATGGAAATTTGATTGTAGACTGGATATTAGGTGACATTAAGAAAGAATTGTCTATTTTAGCAGTTATGATAATGACAACATAGTTTTCTAAGAACATGAGTCTATTTTAAAAAATATATACTCGTATACTTAAAAGTGAAATGACCCACCATCACTAATTTGCTTTAAGATTCTTCAGCAAAGGGGAAAAAATGTGAAAAAGAGAAAGATGAAAGGTGCCTGGGGCGCTCAGTTGGATAAACAACAGACTTTGGCTCAGGTCATGATCTCCTGGTTCATGAGTTCGAGTCCTACATCAGGTTCTGGGCTGACAGCTCAAAGCCTGGAGCCTGCTTCAGATTCTGTGACTCTCTCTCTCTCTCTCTGCCCTCCTGAGCTCACATTTTGTCTCTGTCTCTCAAAAAATAAATGCTAAAAATTTTTTTTCTAAAAAAAAAAAAAAAAGACATAGATGACCACAACGTTACAAGGTCTTGATAACTGTATCTGGGTGATGGGTATGTGAAGGTTCAGTGTGCTCCTTTAAAAAGCTTCACTAAAAGCTTTCATAATAAGCATTCTAAAAGTAGACATTCTAAATACTGAAGTTTAATATTCAGTTTACTTGTACTATGTCTAAGCTTTAATGTTTAATTTTTAACTCCAATCCATTTGGTTTTGTGTGTATGTGTGGAAGGGGGTGAGTAATGTTAGAAAAAGATTGAAATTCATCAACTTGATTCAATTCAACCAATATTTATTAAGCATCTAATCATTCCCAGGTATTTGGGATATGAAGATGGATATGATACCAGAAAAATAATCAGTTAGTACCAAGTAAATAGAAGTAAATGATTAATTTCTGTCAGAAGGAATGAGCGATAGCTTCATATAGAATTTATAATTTGAGCTAGGGCTTTAGGAATGAGTAAGAGCTTGTCAGGGGATTAGTGGAAAATTCTTCACAGAAGAAATCCAAGGATAAAGGCGCAAGATCGTGTGACTAAACTTGAAGATTTAGTCAATTGCTATTGACTGTGCTATAAGATAAATGCAAGAGGGAAACGAGGTATAATAGTGATGGGGGCGGTGGCCCCATCTCTTCTGAAGATGAGAAGCAGGGCCACACCTTGTAGGAAAGGAAGTAATTGGAAGGACTGAAAGACAGGAATGATTATCCTGGTAACGGGGGAAGGCAGGGAGAAAAAGTGCGAAGCATTGAAATAACCCAGGCAAGAGCTCACCTGGGCTTGAGTTGTGAGACTCCGTGAGAATGGAGAAAGTAGTACAAATCTGAGATCTTAGCAGTGATTAGAGGGGAAACGTGAGACACAGACTTTACAACCACACCTTTGCATTATCTTTAGACCATATTCTCTGGAAGTGCACTGGATTTTATCTTTGCCTAAAAGTAGAGTCTTTATCATCCATTGCCATATACAGAGGCTAGTAGTTTCCTATATTGACAAGCATACGCAAACTAACTAGAGAACAGAACAGAAAGGTTAAAAAGATATCTACAAAAAATACTGTCACTAGATTTGTGGGAAAAAAGATTCTGTACTGTAGTACATGGGTGAGATTATGATTTTATCCATAGTTGATGTGCTTGGTCACATGGATATCCATGTTTTAAAGTAGGACATACACACAAAGAGCATTAGCCATAAAGGGAAAGATTGAGAAACTGAAAACTTTATTAATCAAAAAACAGAGTTGAGGGAGGGAGAAGGTGACTAGAAAGTAAAAAATATTCTCAGTACAAATAACAGAAAAATTATTCATCCTGAATATAGAGAGCACTATAAAGCAATACAAACTGACAACCAAATAATAAAATGGCCAAAATACTTGAACAGCCAATTTCACACACACAAAAAGCAAAGAATATAAAATGTGTAATCAACATATAGAAAAGCGGTTTGACTCATTAATCATCCTAGTAAATCCAAGTTAATACCACCGTGAGAAACCAAACAACAACTGCTTCATATCAAGCCCTGGAGAAGACTTGGAAAACCAGAATCCTCATTGAAGGATGCGGAAGGAAGTGTAAATTTGAGCAAATGTTTTTGAAAACCACTTGTTAGTATCTGTTAACTAAGTATCATACACTATGACCTGGGAATATCACCTCTAAATGTTTGCTTTAAAAATAGCACGTGTATCTTCACATAAAGAATGTCCACAGAAGCAATATCGATAGAGACAGTGTGTGGAAACCTTGAAAATGAGCTGAACAGAATGGATAAATAAATGGTGATATCTTCCTAAAATGGAATGCTACATAGTGATGAGGGAAAATCAGCACTGTTTCATGTAGCCTAGATAAATCTCATGAATATATTTCTGACTGTAAGAAGCTAGAACAGAATTAAATATTCTGTATGGTTTTATTTATGTGAAGTTCAAAAACAAAACACGGTGGTGAGAGCTGTCAAGATACCGCTTAACTGTGCAAAGGCAGTGATTAGGAGCAGCACAACTGGGGCTTCTAGAATGTGGAAATGGTAGGTTTCCTGATCTGTGTGCTGGTTATATGGTCTGTTTTCAATTTGTGAAAATTTATCAAGAAGTATACACTTAAAATTTACACCCTATTTAGGTACATATACTTCATGAAAATTTTTATTTATAAGACAGCTGGAGTTAAATGAGCTTAGGATCTTATCATAAAGATCAGTGGATTATTTGAGAAAAATGGAATCCTTCCATTACATGAGCTGTGTTCAGTGTACGAAGCAAGTCACTAAGTGTACCCTATGTAGGATGAAGATAAATTCATAATTATTAATGTAAATATACTTGTCCATATATATTATACAATGACACATGCAATACATGATAAATATTACCCATCTTTTAAAGTCCATTCCAAGGCAGTACTTTTTCTATAAAGTCATCTCAGCCATTCTAATCATTTAAATCTCTCTTTTCCAAGGTTTTCCAGCAAAAACCAAGCATATCAATAATTATAAAATTTAATACATACTGTCCTATTCCTTAGATAATTCATATAGGCTAATCTTATCTCCCAGGCTACACATTGCTGTAGGACACTCACATGCAAGCCTGCAAATCCATGGTAGGTCTGTTTTTGAGGGATAAGTTACTGTGAGAGTCAGTGTTGCCTCCTACTGCAGAAGTCACAATCAAATAGCTGCTGTCACTTACTCTGTTGGTCACTCCCTTTGTATGCAGACTGGGGCAGTCAGATATGACACAAAGAAGCGAGGACTGAGGTGAATTCTTTCCAGCAGTGAGCGCATTTCCAGAGGCAGGATTGTCAGTGAAGAAGGTTTCTGTAGCATCATGATTTGCCCTTCTTAGTGTTGATTCCTGACCTTTTATTGCTCAAGCTTTCTAGAGAATTGATGACCCATCCAGTATCCTTTCAAACTTCTTCTTGTATTTATATTAAATTAATTTTCATTTGGTTTTAAATAAAAGCTCTTAAGAAGGATAGATTTGTACGTGTATACATAGTTATATCCCTAAACTCATATATATACCCATTCATCCAAAAACATCTCCAAAAACAAATGTGTGTATCTTTGTATGTGTGTATTCCATGTAGATGCCATATAGTTTAGGTTTTTTCATCAGTTTATTTTAATTCCAGTATAGTTAACATGCCATGTCATATTAGTTTGAGGAGTACAATATAGCAAGTCTATACATTACTCAGTGCATATCATGAGAAGTGTACTCTTTGATCCCCTTCACCTATTTAACCTATTACCCTTATCTCCCCTCTGGTAATCATCAGTTGGTTGGTCTCTCTGTCTCTCTTTTATATTTATATTTATCTTTTATATATTGTTCATTTGTTTCATTTCTAAAATTCCACATATGAATGAAATCATATGCTATTTATCTTTCTTTGACTTACTTCACTTAGTATGAAACTCTTTAGCTTCATTCCTATTGTTGCAAATGGCAAGGTTTTATTTTTTATGGCTGAATAATATTCCATCGCATATACACACCACATCTTCTTTATCCATCATCTATTAATGGACACTTGGGCTGCTTCCATAATTTGGCTATTGCAAATAATGTTGCACTCAACATTGAGGTGCATGTATCCCTCTGAATCAACATTTTTGTATTCTTCAGGTAAATACCCAGTAGTGCGATTACTGAACCATAGGGTAGTTATATTTTTAACTTTTTGAGGTAACTCCATTCTCTTTTCCACAGTGGCAGCCCCAGTTTGCATTCCTACCAACAGTGCAAGATGGTTCCTTTTTCTTCACATCCTTACCAACACTTGTTGTTTCTTGCGTTGTTGACTTGAGCCATTCTGAATGGTGATATCATTAGTTTTGGTTTACATTCTCTTGATGATGAATGATCTTGAGCATCTTTTCCTGTGTTTGTTGGCGATCTGGATGCCTTCTTTGGAAAAATGTCTATTCATATTTTTAATTGGATTATTTGTTTTGGGGGTGTTGAGTTGTATCAGTTCTTTATATAATTTGGATATTAGCCCATTATTTGTCATTTGCAAATATCTTCTCCCATTCAATAGGCTGTTTTTTAGTTTGGTTGCTTGTTTCTTCGTTGTGTAGATGCTTTTTATTTTGGTGCAGTTTGGATTTTATTTGCCTTGCCTCAGGAGACATAGCTAGAAAAATGTTGGTATGGTAATGTCAGAGACATTACAGCCTGTCTCCCTTCAAGGAATTTGTATGGTTTCAGGCCTTTCATTTAGATATTTAATCCATTTTGAGTCAGGTGTAAGAAAGTGGTCCGGTTTCAGTCTTCTGCATTTAGCTGTCCAGTTTCCCAGCACCACTTGTTGAAGAGACTTTCTTTTCCCCATTGTATATTCTTGTCTCCTTTGTCATAGATTAACTGACCATATAAGCATGAGTTTACTTCTGAGCTTCCTATCTTGTTCCATTGTTCTATGTGTCTACTTTCTGTCAGATACTGCTTTGATTACTGTAGCTTTGTCGTATATCTTGAAATATAAGATTGTGATACATCCAGTTTTTTGTAATTTCTCAAGATTGCTTTGGTTATTCGAGTCTTTGGTGGTTTCATATAAATTTTAGGATTCTTTTTTCTAGTTCTGTTACAAGTGTTGGTATTTTAATAGGGATTGCATTGAATCTAGATTGCTTTGGGAAATAAGGACATTTTAACAATATTTACTCTTCTACTTCATAAGCGGGGTATATGTTTCCATTTGTGCCACTGTCAGTTTCTTTCATCGATGAATTATGGTTTTCAGTGTGTGGGTCTTTCATCTTCTTGGTTAAAATTATTCTTAGGTATTTTATTCTTTTTTGTGCAGTTGTAAATGGGACTGTTTTCTCCATTTCTCTTTCCTCTACTTTGTTATTACTGTATAGAAATGCAACCGATTTCTGTATATTCATTATATATCCTGCAGCTTTCCAAAATTCTTTTCTTACTTTTAATAGTTTTGTAGAATCTTTATCGAGTTCTCTCTATATGCCATCTGTAAATAGTAACAGTTTTCTTTTTTAACCACATGGATGCCTTTTGTTTCTTGTATGATTTGTACGGTTAAGATTTCCAGTACTTTGTTGAATAAAAGTATGAGAGTGGATATCTTGTCTTCTGATCTTTGAGGAAAAGTTTTCAGGTTTTTACCCCTAAGGAGGTCAGGTATCGTTTCTTCATAGATATCCTTTATTATGTTGAGGTATGTTCCCTCTAAATGCAATTAAAATTTTTATTTTTTTAACTGCATCCTTTTTCCATCATCATGTATGGTATTAGAAAAAATATCTAACTAAATTTTTTCATTGATCAACCAATTGCTTGACCAGTTTTATTGAATAATTGTTCCAATTAATTTGATTTGCCATGTTTATCATGTATCAAACTTATATGGCATATAGACTTCCTAATGGCTATTCCCTATTTCTTTAGTCTATGTGTTTATTCCTGTGCTAATTTTTCTCCATTTAATTACTGCAACTTTATGATTTTATTTATTTTCTTGTTGAACAGATGGTATCCTATTTTCATTGAAAAAAATTCTTTTGTATTCACTTCTTCACTCTAGAATTTTTTAAATTACTCTTTTTTCCCCTCGTTTTCTTTCTAAGGGGTTTATCTATAGTATTGTTCTTCTCCAAAAAAAAAAAAAGTCCTTAAATTTATTCATAAATTTTACATTTTTTCTATCTAGTAATTCATAGTTCACTTAAAGATTTTTTTTTATTTAAATAATACCCATTTCAACCAATCCTAATATCCTCAGTTCTTTGGGGATGGTTCTAACTCATTAAACTGTAAGTAGCATCTTTTCTCTTTCCCTTGATTGATGTTAACTCTCTCTCATAAATTATCTTCCCCAAAATTCACCTAGGCAAATTCCATACTCCTCCATGACACATTTTACATGTCCCAATGAAACCACTCTTTTTAGGCTGAATCCACTTAGTACAATCATTTGCTTTTACACAGATAATACTATTTCTTAACCTGAGCTTTTTGTATATATCTGGTTTCTTCTGGTAGGTTGAATTTATTCCAAACAGGAATCAACTTCTGTAACAACTTAGCACAGTAATGAACAGGTTTTTATGTGACCCATTGGCAAGCATGTATTAATCTTCTACTTTATTTAGTCATCTAGCTTTTGATTCAAAAAGAGATACCATATGTTTTTAATAGGTTAAAATGTCACATCAAGAAAAATACAAATAGGACAAACCCAAGGGAAAAAACGGATTGGAATTTTAAAGGGAAGAGAATTCATATATTTTATAAATATAAGATAAATTTTGTTTGGGACCTCTCAATAACTAAAGCACAAATTTAAAAATAATTGAAAATACTTTTTTAAAGAGTATGTTATGTATGCTGCTTTGTTGAAAAGAACTGTGTATTTGAAATGCTTGATGTTGAGGGTCTTACACAGTAGGTTGGAACTAAAGGGTATGTACTTTAGGAAAAAAATAAATAAAGGGCATCTATAATAAGGGCAAATGTAAGTTGCCTAGGGAAATAGAGCAAGTCATTCCTGGCCCTGGAAGTGGGAAATATCATGGGTCACATAAGTCCACTTTCACATCTATCTATGGGGAAGGTTAGACCTCAAGTAAATTTACTATCCTAATAAGAACATTCCAGATAAGAGAATAACAGGAGTTCTATTAAGATATACTACACATTTTGAATGAAAAATCAGAGTGGAAAATTAAGTAACTGAGGCTGTGACGTAGGTAAAATAACAAAAACTCTAACACTATCTTTCCCATTACATAAATACTATTTAAATATGGAAAGAGAACATGGTTGGTACAGATTTAACCTCCATAGAGTCTCTCATGATGCTTTGTTTATTTAGAAATTCCCAGTTAAATGTAAAGGCAGGAGTGAAGCCTTCTGAGGTTTCAAGACAATGCTTCCATAGCATGTTTATTACTGACTGGGAAAAAGATGTAAAACTTAATTTTTTCATGATGCTGTTTTATGTCAGCTCATAGTTAATAACCCTCTAACAGGACTTTCTCTGTTTTCCAATGAGAAGGGAAAATATTTGATGGATCCAAGCAGTTAAGCTACTACTATGTGCAAAACTAATTTATTCTCAAAATGTAGAATGTATACAGTTGTAATCAATAAATGATCATGAAGCATTAAAAGAAATAATCTGGTATACAAAAGTTTCAGTGAGCTAAGACATCATTAAGTGAGACTGTTAGGTGTTTAAAACGTAAAGTAAAACTGTTCGAACTGTGTGCACGGAGGTGCTCTGAGCAGAGTCTAAGGAGGCTCTCTCACAACGCAAACAGATAAGATGCTAAATCTGAATTACAAGGCTTTGCCTGAGTATACTGGTTTTGTATTCCTGAATGAAGTATCTTCATTGTTTGCTTCTTTTTCCTGGGATGTTAAACATTCAGAACAATTTATGAAGTCATAAACCTGAAAGATTTCTTTTTCACCTTAAGCTAAGTCAAGGCAATCATTATTTTTATTTGTCTAGTCCATACCACTAAAATCAGTTTATCATTGACTGAAGTGACCATAGTTATTCTCTCTGGGGTACCATTATAATGATCCTTTTTATTTTTATTTCTTACTTTACTGTGTTGCTAAAATCAATATTTGAGGCTTCATTAAATAGACAACTAAATCTGAAATGTGTTTGCTATCGTTCAAAATGCAAATGACTATTTGGTGGTTTTAGTTCTAAAACAAGTAAACATGTCAGGGATATTATGAATGTATATGTTTATTTTGAAATTTTCTACTCATCAGGTTCCTTTATACTTCTATAGTTAAATCTTTTATATAAATCTAAATTAGAAAATATTTCTTGATTTAATTTGCTACCATTATTTTTGAAAAAAGTCAAAAGCAAGTAAAATTAGAAAATAGTACTGAAGATATATGAATTATGCTGTTTTTTTTTTTACAGAGTCATGCACATTTCCTGAATTTGTTCTCAGCTTCCCTGCTATCTATGTGAATTTGATCAAGGCATCTTAAAAATACAAGGTGAGAATTTGCCTTATTTGTCATCACACAGCTTGGTTCTGTCATTTTCCACATTAATAGGATTTTGTGACTGAGTGACCTTGTTAATACAGCAATATGTTTTCTGCCATATCATCAGTAACAATCTTCATAGGAAAAACTAGCATTAAAAAAACACGGTTCATTTCACTCCATTTTTTTTTTCTCTTACTTTAACAAAAGCAAACAACTTCCATTATGTTCTAATGCAACAACCACCACTAAAAGAAAAAAAGCTACTTTGAGTGTTGAAAATATAACATTTTGAAATAGAAGGCTAAAAACCTGCTGTCCGACAACACAATCAGATGTAGACATCTAGATCTCCGGCAACATGTTAAAAAAAATGACATATTTTCTACCAACCATAGAAAAATGGAATTAGGAAGCTTCTAAAAGACCTCTAAAAGTTACTACCAAAAAAATGAGTTGTATTAAGATGACTAAAAGTTATTTTCTTTTTTCTTAAGATCTTTGAACCCATGTGATGTTATGTCAGTTTTTGTTATCACATCAGTCAATTCTGGCTCCACAATTTAATATTTAAAAAGTTGTCTCTTAACTAAAAAGTGTGCAAAAGCAGATACTTTGTGTAATTTAGCGTCAAGGGCAGCTAGGAATTTTGGCTCTTGAAAGAAGTAAATAATATTTATTGGGGATATTCAGTAGGTGTTTCACTTGCTGATACCTGACTTTCCCATTGCTCACCACCGGATCTCTATGCTCTCTGAAAACTTTGTACTAATAAAATATTTTCCTTTCCTTCCTCTTTTAGATAATTCACTACTTTTCAGGATTCATTCATTTCTCCATCCAAAGGTTGTTTAACTTCACTAACATCTTTAAGTCAACCTTATCTTGAAGTCCTGCTCATGCATCCTTATTAATCGGACCATCCTTTCTTCTCCACCTTGTTTTGTTTTGTTTTTATTAAAGTATAGTTGACACGCAATGTTAAATTATTTGCAAGTGTACAGCACTCTAATTCAACAACTGTATACGTTGTGTTATGCTCACCACAAGTGTACCTTCCACCTGTCACCGCACGCTGCTCCTATACCATTGGCTATACTCCCCATGTTGGACCTTTCATTCCCATGATGTCTTCATCCCATGGCTGCAAGCCTGCATCTCCCTCTCCCCGATCTGGCAACCACCAGTTTGTTCAATATATTTATGGGTCTGTTTCTGATTTTGTTTCTTCAGATTCCATGTGTAAGTGAAATCATACAATATTTATCTTTCCTAACTTCCTTGTTGTCACAAATGGCAAGATCTCATTCTTTCCTATGGCTGACTAATATTCTGTTGTGTATGTATGCCTCATCGTCTTTCTCCATTCATCAATCACTGGACACTTAGGTTGCTTCTATAAGTTGGCTATTAAAAAATAATGCTGCAAAAAATACAGGGACATGTGTATTTTTTCAAGATAATGATTTCATTTTCTTGTGATAACCACCATTCTTTCAGCTCTAGAATAAATCCCACTTGATTATAGTGAACAATCCTTTTAATAGATCATTGAACATGCTTTTTTATTCTTTTTTTCTACTTACTTTAGGTGCAAGTCAAGATTGCTATTTTTGCTTTTAGAGGTAGGCATGTATTGCTATAAACTTTCCTCTCAGAACTGCCTTTGCTGCACCACAAAGATTTTGAAGCACTATGTTCCATTTCATTTGTCTCATGTATTTTTAAATTTCCTCTTTGATTTCTTCATTGATCCACTCATTGTTTAGCCTCCATGAGTTTGTGTTCTTTCCGGTTTTTTTCTTGTAACTGATTTTTATTTTCATGCTATTTTCTTAAATTTAGTGAGATTTATTTTGTGGCCTAATGTGAGCTATTCTGGAGAGTGTTCCATGTGTAAAAGAGAATATGTACTCTTTTAGAATGGAACATTCTATATAGATCTGTTAAGTCCATCTGGTCTAATGCATCATTCAAAGACACTACTTCCTCACCGATTTTGTGTCTGGCTAAAGTCACCTACTAATATTGTAGTACTGTCAATTTCTCCCCTTATGTTTGTTAGTGTTTGTGTTATGCATTTAGGTGCTCCAATGTTGGGTGTATAGATATTTAAAATTGTATATGCTCTTGCTAGATTGAGCCCCTCTATCATTACATAAGTCCTTTCTTTGTCTCTTGTTATAGTCACTGTTTTAAAGTCTATTTTGTCTGATGTAACATTGCTACTCTGGCTTTTTGTTAAATTTCCATTTACATGAAATATCTTATTCCATCCCTTCACTTTCTGTCTCTGTGTGTCTTTAGGTCTGAAGTAAGTCTCTTGTAGGCAGCATATAGATGGGTCTTGTTTTTTTTTTTTTTTTTTTAATCCAATCTGTCACCCTGTGTCTTTTGATTGGAGCATTTAGACCATTTATATTTAAAGTAGTTATTGATAAATATGTTTTTGCCATTTTGTCATTGTTTTCTGATTGTTTTTGTAGTTCTCTGCTCATTATCTGCTCTCTTTCATTATGGTTGAAGACTTTCTTTAGTGTTATGATTGGCTATTTTTTGTGTATTGGTTCTTGGCTAGCATAAGGTTCACATATAACATTCTAAGTATTTAGTGGTCTATATGAAGTTCATGGTCACTTTCTAAAAGAACTTCATTTTTACTCCCTCTCTTTATGTTCTACATATATGTTGTCATGTTTTATATCTTTTTATTACTAGAATTCCCTTACTTATGTGTAAATGATTTTACTGCTTCTGTCTTAATGTTCATACTAGCTTTGTAGGTGATTATTACCTTTACTTTATATTTGATTATACTCAGGAAACTTTTTCCTTTCGTAATTTTCTTCTATTTAAGGCCTTTTCTTTTCCTCCTGAAGTCCCTTTAACATTTCTTGTAATGCTGGCTTAGTGGTGATGAACTCCTTTAACTTTTGTTTGTCTGAAAAACTCTATCTTTCTCTTAATTCTGAATGATAACCATGGTGGGTAGAGTAGTCTTGGTTGCAGGTTTTTTCCTTTCAGCACTTTGAATATATCATTCCACTCCCTTTCAGCCTGCTAGTTTCCACTGAAAATCAGCTGAGAGCCTTGTGGGGTTTCCCCTTGTGTGTAACTAGTGGTTTTTTTCCTCTTGCTGCTTTTAAAGTTCTTTTTAAATCTTTAATATCTGACGTTTTAATTATTATGTGCTATCGTGTGACTCGCCTTTGGGTTCATTCTCTTTGCTTCCTGAACTTAATCTATTTTTTTTAATAGTTTATTGCCAAGCTGGTTTCCATATAACATCCAGTGCTCTTCCCCACAAAAGCTCCCCTCCATGACCATCACCCCTTCCCCTTTCCCCCTCCCTCTTCAGCCCTCAATTTGTTTTCAGTATTCAAGAGTCTCTCATGATTTGCTTCCCTCCATCTCTCTAACTTTTTAGATGTCTATATTCTTATGCAATTTTAGTTATTATTTCTTCTGCCCCTTGACCACTGTTATCCCTTTCTGGGACTCCTATAATGCAAATGTTTGCTTGCTCGATGTTCAATAGATCTCTTAAGCTGCCTTCAGCATGGTTGCCTTCCGTTACTCTTTCAGATTGCTGACCCATCCTTTTAATCTACTGTTGATACCGTCTCATGTGCTTTTCATTTCAGTTATTGTATACAACTCTGGTTCTTTTTTAGAATCTCCCTCTCTTTGTTCCATCTTTTTCCATCTCAAAGTTCATCCACTCTTCTCTCTAGTCTGGTTACTATCTTAATGACCATTATTTTGAATCCTTTATCTGGAAAATTGCTTATCTCCATTTCATTTTCCTCCCGAGGTTTTATATTCTTTTATTTGGAGCATATTTCTCTGTCTCCCCTCATTTTGACTTCTATGCTTGTCTCTATGAATTAGGCAGAGCAGCTATGTCTCCAAAACTTGAAGCAATGGTCTTGTGTATGGCTGTAGACTTATATATGTGCCTGGTAACTTTGGCTGGCTGACTCGAGCTGAAGTGAGAGGACTTCTGCAGGAGAGGTTGGGGTCCAGGTTATTCTCTACTGGGATGCCCTGGCAAGTCATCTGGAGCCAAAATAGGATGGGCCTAGAGTGTCCCAGAGTGCTTTACCATAACGAGTGCTGACCAGAGGTATCCTCGTGTGCACCACAGTGAAGTGGCTGGCTGTGGTGTGGGCTAGGAATCCAGGGCTCACTGAAGTAGTAGACCTACCTCTTCTACACTATCAAGGTGGTGGTGAAATGTAAACTGTGGTACTTACCACCCCTTCCAACCTGGAAAGAGTTCCCAGATGTCAGCTGTCATATGGTGGAGTTCTATTCTAGCTCCCCTTTTAAACTGTGGCTTTATTTTTTTCTGTGTCCCAGGACAGACAAATCTGTTCCTGGTCTCTGTGCCCATGGCACTTCTGTGTCAGAGGTTATCATGTTGCTCCTGCCATTGTCTATTGTGGTTGTGCAGAAGCTTTTCAGTCATACCTCAGTTCTTCTTCAAGAGAGATTGCTCTCTAAATAGGATATATTCAGTGTGTCTGTGGAGCACATGAGTTGACGGTTTTCCTATGTACTGTCTGAACCCTCAGAAATAGTTTTCTTGGCTTTGTTGATGCTCACCTGGCTTCTCAGTCCAGGCTTCTACAGTTATGTTTTACCCTCAGAGCGATTGCTCCAAAACGCCTGAGAGGTGGATAGCTATTCACAGGAAGAGCAAAGCCTGAATGTATTTGCCTAAAAGAGAATGTTGTGCCAGATATCAGTCTGATAAAAGCCTTCAAAATTTGTTTCAGAAGACTGAGGCTTAATTTACTTTTCTTTTGCTCCTTTGAGTAAGCCTCAAGTATCTTAGTGTAATGACCATGAGGCTAACATAGATCACTTCTACTTTATGAGATCATGAAGGGCATGCACGATTAGTCTGTTAGGAATGCCTTAAATTATAAAAATTTATTGCCTTATAGTCCTGGAGGCTAGAAATCTGAAACTGAGGTGTCAAGAGGGTGGGTTCTTTCCTATATTCACTCTCCATCTCCTTACATCATCTTTTGTGTGTGTCTAACGTGGACTGAATTGTGCCTCCTACCAATTCTTATGTTAAAGCTCTGACAGGGTAACTGTATTTGAAGATAGAGCCTATAAGAAGGTAATTAAGGTGAAATGGGATTGTAAGAATAGAGTCTTAATCTCATAGGATGGTGTCCTTCTAAGAAGAGTGAGAGAGCTCTCTTTCTCTGCATGTGTACTGAAGAAAGGCTGTATTGAGGACCCAGTAAGAGGGTGACCAGATACAAGCCAGTAGATGAGGCCGCCTCACACCAACCGATTGGCACCTTGATCTTGAACTTCTAGACTGTCGAATTGTGGGAAGATAAATTTCAGTTTTTCAAGTTACTCTGTTTCTTGTATTTTATTATGGCAGCCCAAGCAGACTAATAGAGTATCCAAATTTCCCTTTGTAAAGATCAGTCATTTTGAATTAGGGCTAATCCTAATGCGCTCATTTTAAGTGTTTTGTCCAAATTTTAGTACATGTGCTACCGAAGTGGGCACACCCTCATTTTAACTGTAAAGATTCTATAGTGAAACAATGTTCCCTTCTGAGGTACTGGGGGTTAGGACTCCAACATATCCTTTGAGGGAGGGGTATCACAGGTAAACTCAGAACATACACCAAACCTAAAGCATATTCCAAGTTAAACATTTTCCAAATTGAGGGTTCCTTAAAGAGTTAGATCACTGAAAAGATCTCTGTCATAACTGACACAGATCATATGAAAAGACATGAGCAAAAGACAAGTTTGAAAGCCTTTATTTTAATAATACCAGTACTGAACATATTTCTTCTCATTTTATAGAAAGTGTCCCCTGTTCCACAGCCAGCTGATATACCTTAACTCCCAACATGGAAGCTAATGAATAGGTACTAAGGGAATGAATGAGTGAATCTCATGGATAGTGAAAAGCCCATTTTCTGTGGACAGAAAATGAACTCAGTCCCACCCTCACACTGCCGCTGTAGCCCCTGGTAGTTCCAGCTGGAAGACCACTGGAGTTTCCGCCTCCAAAACAAAGGACTTGGCTCTGATGTTTTCCATTCAGACTGCATCAATTGGCACTCTCGCCAATTCGTTATGATACCCGCAATTCCTCTTATGTCACAGTAAGCTCACATAGAACATGGATTCTCAGTGGAGGCAGTGCATCCTCCCGCATCATCCCCAAGGTACTAAACGGGGGGGGGGGGGAGTCTTATTTTTATGTTTACGGCATAAATGAACATACAGCATGAAACAGATTACAGTGTATCTGTGGTGTTGAAAAACACACAGGGCATTAATGGCTCCTTTTAAATATCAAATGTAAACCCTCAAACATCTGCCCCTTCCTTCCCTCAGCTTACATAGCCGGTGCCCTGCTTTGGCCCCTCTTCCCTCACTTTCTTTATTAAAGATGAACATTATGATGGAACTCGATATTCAGTGCCTGAAATAGAAGTACCTTTACTGTGTTTAAATTTCCATTCACACATAATCAATGATGGACGGCAAGACAACCTGGAAGACAGGGAAGCAGATCTCAGGTTGTAAGACACGCCTTCAACGGAAGAGGCGTTTCAGAAAAAAATGATGTTCTATTTCAATATTAAAGAAAGGTTTTGTTTTTACAAAAAAGCCCTTTATACACTTTTTATTAATTTCTTAGGCTAATATTATTTTAATATGCATAATACATATTAATACATAAATGTGTTTAAATAGTTATTTAAATTAATAATTACTACAGTGATAGTTGTGATATGCCCATGGTAAAGCAAATTCGTACAAAGGACAGGCCTTTCAAAGCCTGCATTGAGAATATTACAAAACTCAAAAACCCTTCACAACTGCCATTCATTCCTGGGAAGGAAGCCAAATAACACCCAATTCCAAGCAGGTAGTAACGATGTTTGTAGATTTCAGTAACGGTGCCAAGTTTTGAGTAAGGTCATGTCCTTTCTTTGACTTTTTTTCTCTGAAAAGTAACAAAACACATCTCAATAACATTTTACACATTTCACTTGCTAGTTTTTTTTTCTTTAAAGGAAACAGGTTTCTGACTTCTTGCAAACAAGACTAAGAAATCAAGCCATATAGCTTCAATCTTAATTAGGCCTAAGAATCAGAGACTGTGGCTTTTAAAAAATCTAAATGGTTCCTCATGAGCTACTCTGTCTGTCAGCCATCACTTGGTCCAGGAATGAGCCGTGAGTCAGGTTGTTTAAAGCTCAGATGCTGTGGCGAATGCATCTGTCTTTCCAGGCAGTTCCAATTCTGCCTGGTCCACTGGCTCTACCTTTATGAGTTCTTTTGATTGATAATTGGAGAATAAATCTCTGAAGGACTTACAGGAATACACACACACACACACACACACACACACACACACACACACACACAATGATTTCGGTAATAAAATACCTACCAAAGTAATATATCCAGTCTCCTTTCAGGTCTTGGCCATTTAGTTCATTGTGCCAGAAAAAGATTTGGAATGGGATCTGGTTATACAGTTTTGGTTTTTCTGACATTTCAATAATTTTTCGAATTTTTATTTTCTGTCCCAAACTAGGAGTTATTTATGTTAGGGGGCCGGTAGGGAGAGAAATCACATCACAGCCTTAAATAGAAATTATTTCTATGTAAGTGGAAAGCTAAAGGGAGAATTCAAAGGATTAGTCTGGGAAACATAAAGTCTGATAGGGAAAGGTTATTAATATTGGGGCTGTTTAACCTGGAGGGGGGAAAAAAAAGACTTAATGAAAGCACTTTTTTGTTTTTGGAGAAAATCAGTAATTAAAGACTCTGTTTCTCTATAATCCTAAACAGCTCAAAGAAAGGGAGGTATGAGAACCTCGAGAGACTTAGGGTCAGGATTGAAGCAGACTCTCCAGCTTCTAAGTCAGATTATAAACTGCTCTGAATTCGTTTGTCAGGTTTTCCTTACAGGATTTCCCCACCTTCCAAGAGAGAGTTTTTCTCAGGAGTCCCCATTATCTCCAAAAGAGCCATATAATACCAAGCTGAATACTAGTAACAATATTGACAGTAACCATTATTTATTGAGCATGCACCACGTGCCAGCAACTGTTCTAAGCCCTTCACACTGGGTAATTCTCATCCCCAAAATAGTACTACAAAGTAACCATAGTGATGCACATCCTGTATTTTAAGAAACCAAAGCTCAAAAGGAGTCAGACACACTGCCTAATATCACAAGCTGTAAGAGCCAGAACTTGAAATCTTATCTAGTCATATCCACAGTCTATGTTTTGTTCTCTCCCCCTCTAAGTGACAACATGATGGAAAAGTAGTGTTAAGTACAAAGATGTTAATAGCAAAGTGATTTATCATAATGCATGTGAGCTTATTCAAAGGTATAATTATATATGAATTATTAAATAAAACTATGGTAGATGAACTTGATGAAATAAAATAAATGCATAACTAATGTGGAAAATGCTTATTATTGTAATGTTAAATTTAAAAAATCCCCATGATACAGACTTGATTGAAACCGTGCTTTAAAAATGCCCAAATTAAGCCTAGATTCAACAATACTGAAACATCCATAGTGACTGCAGGGTATGGTGTAACGAGAAGTAATTGTTGCTGTTCTTTCTATCTTAAAGGTATTTATATTTTCTTTAATAAGAATGTTGCCTTCTTACCTTAATTACTTAATAAACATCCTTACTTATTCCTAACAGGGATTATATGCAGCCTAAAGTTAAATCCTGCCCTAAAAGATCATCCCCTTATGAAACTGTCCAGGCTCCTTTTCTCCTGACTCCCTGACTCTCCTTTCTGTCCAGCTCTCCTCTGCGGCCAATGCCTTCTACCAAGTCTCGTTTTCTCCAAAAGCCTTGTTCTGCCTGCCTCTTCTCATGGCACTTTTTTTTGCCTTGACACACTTTTGGCTTTTAGATAGCCTGAAAGTGTTCCTTTTCTGTTTATTGCAAGCACCTTTTATTTCCTGAGGTATAATTCAGTGTCTTATGAACCTCAATAACATGCCAGTGGTTTAATGAGCAGAAGCCTTAAAACTATTTTTCCTGGGACAGCAGTCACATTGCCTCCATCTCTTTTGAGCTAAAACAAGAGACTCAGGCCTGGTAATCACATGAGGAAGGGGATGTACTCCTACCAAATATCTAGTGCCTTTAAAAGCTAAGTGACCACATGGTATTTAGGATTTGCCACACTGGAGGGTGTTAGTAATCATTGGGCTTGATGCATATCATCTTTGGTAGAGGCCATAATTAAGCCAAAATTATCCAAGGAGTTATTTTCCATCTTAAGAATTACCTGATGTTCCATTCCTGGAAACAAAATGGTTTTTTTTTTTCCCTCTGAACAAAAGTGCAATCTACAATAATTTTTAAGCCACACAGTATTTGTAAGTAATATGAATATGTACAAAAAGCAAAGAGAACCCTCCACGAAACATGATTTTTGCCTTACGTGGTGTCTTTGAAGGTCAAGAGATTATCTGAAAACCTCGGAACGCAGAGCTGCACAATTTTAAGGATTAAAATATTATGTCCTTTCACTTCTCTGTGAGAAAATAAAACTTTAGCTTTTCAGCCCTATCCATATATCAAAAGATGGCTAAAAACTGATCCTCTGTTTTATCCATATCTAGTGTCTGTTAGAAACAGGAATGGTGCTTATTACATAACAGATACCAAACAAATACTCACGGCGTCTATGAATGAACACATGTTTATCTGCTGTTGGCCCACGCAGGCAACTCTGGAGCCTGAGAACAAACTCAGAGAGCAGAAGAAGCTATTCCTCTAGAAACAGAAAAAATTGACAAGTTCACCCTGCTTCCTGCAAGAGCTATCAGGTAGCTTCATGTTTCTTCTGTGTGAGACCATCCAGAAATGAACATGTGTACATGGACTTGCTGACCAACTTCATGAACTGGCGATCTCACTGAACTTTACGAATGTTATGAGTGAGGGCCCTTTCCATTCCTTCAACCTAGTAGATAATAAGGGAAGATTGTCAAGTGTGGGGGGAAAACTGTTCTTAAATTTAAGTTTATTTAATTTAATTTAGCATGTAATTTAAATGTTCTGGTATTTATTTCACGGATATGAAATACTGAGTTTCTGAACTGCAGGGCAAAGTACCCACTGGCTTAAGTTGAGGGAACGTTTCACAATATGAATTAGCTCTCAATGGTTTGTGATGTACAGGGACACAAATCATCCTAAAGACTGCTTTATAAACTCCAGGAAAGATATTTTCCAAACAAAAAAGAAAACAACCGATTAATAAATTTCAAACTTAGAGAAAAGATCAGGGTTAGCCAGAGGGTGATCTTCTAATTTACCATCCAAATTTGGATACTATTGTGTGTCAGGGACTATGTTTGGGCCTAATGATTGTTGGCTCCTTTAGAATATCCACCTCCCCGGCCCCCCACCGCCCCAGAAAAAAACCTGTTGATTAGGCAAAGCTGAATTTATTAGAAGTACAGCAGCAAGGGAGACAACTATATTGACAATCTTAGTATCTCGAAGAAGATAAGGAAGGATAGTTATAGGGGTTTGAACTCATGATGTGTACCTTTCGAGGTTGGGAGGTTTACAGAATAGGAAAAAATGCATAGCACAATTGCTAAAGATTAGTAGATATATAAATTTAAGGTTCTTGATGAGAAAACAGTTGTCTGATAAATAAATGTGTATTGCCGAGAGTCACAGAAACCAAACAAGACCACATAAGCCAAATGAAGGGAGTCTTTATTACAGGCCCATACTGCACAGAGATATGTGTGGCCCCGAGTCCAAGACCTTAGGGCTTTTTATAATGAGCAAGTAAGCAGGAGGTACAGAAGCAAAATTGAGCAGTTATTGGAAGGGGGTCTACAAAGAGGTGAGGAGAAGGCCCTTATCCTGGTATGCAGGAAAATATTTGTTATTCTGAAGGCAATGTTTAGGGTCATGGAGGGGTGTCTCAAGGAAAGAGTTATTTCCTCAAGGACAGAGTATGCCAGTTGGGTTGTCAATAACCATTCACAGGGACCATTAACCCTTGTCTCCTTACTTGTTTGTTTGGTTTTTGTACCTGGGAATGTCACGTAGCCCCCCAGAGTGCAGGCCTAGGAAGTAAACTCTGGGTCAAGATGGAAGGACTGAAGCTAAATTTAGGTACAACATTCCCCACTGGCTTTAGGTATAGGAGTCAAATCATGGACTCATCTTCTTGGTTGAGCCTGTTGTAGGAAGATCTTAAGACCATTATCTTTATTAAGTTTATTTTGTTTATAAAGTTGAGTAGCCAATTTATGAGACATGGGCCGAATAATGAGGCCCCGTAGTAAGAGCACTAGGGGACCCGTAACAGCTGAAAGGAGAGTTGTTAACCAGGGGGACCATGAGAATAGCGACTGATACCAGCCCTCACCCTGTTGTCTTAACTTTTTTTTTTTTTTATGTTATTTCTGACCAGGGCCAAGCTCTCTCTGATTACTCCAGAATGGTTCGTATAAAAGCAAGAGGCTTCTCCCAGTGCAGCACACAGGCCTCCTTGTTTTAAAAATAGGACGTCCAGCCCTCACTGGTTTTGGAGGACAACCTCAGGTAGGGAGTCAACCTGTGTCTCAAGCTTATAAATAGAAGCTGCCATGAGACTGAGGCCCTTGTGGCGCTATATGCACTAGAATGCATGAGATATTCCAGTTTTTATTAGTGACGAGTGGGTCAGTGGCACAAGGGTCAAGGCCAGTGGTACAAGCTAACCACGTAGTCTCTGGTGCCACAAAATACGTGCTTTCAGAGGATTTATGAGTATGACACAGCTTCAGGAATCCCTATAGGCTGAGGTGCCCAAGGAGTAGCTTGGAAAGGCCAAACAAGTTCTCTGTGCTTGTAGGTCGCCCGAGGAGAGTTTGGGCTGGGTTCCCCATTTGCAGTAGGCCTTTAATTGTGGGGCCCCCAGGGCGACTTGTTGGAGAGCCCGATTATTATTTCCCAAGGAGATATTAGCCCCAATGCCGACAGTCAGGTTTCGATTTGACGCATTCAGGAAGGTATATGTGGCCTATATGAGGTTTGACAGGGGGTCAGGTGTTACGGTGGGAGGCACCTTTGGGGCTGGGGAATGGCCAGACGTAGACGTAATGACCAACTGAGGACAGGAAGAAGTACCTACAGGAGCTGTTGATATAGGGCAGGGGCCTGGGAATCGGGAGGAGCCTATCTTCCAAGGGTCTGATAGGGTTTTGGGGTTTAGGGACCGCTTTGCGCTGAACTGCAAACCAGGTCCCAGGGTCATATCTGGTCATGTAGAGACAGAGACCCCAGGTTTTCCCTGTGTCCCATGAGGTGTTTCCATCAAAACCAGCCTAACCAATAGTAAATTTTGAGTCAGGAGCGCTAGTGGGCATGGTTCTTTTATAAAGGGGTCTCCCTCTCCCCAGACCCAGTTGCTAACACTTTCATAGCCCCACTGGGCACAATGATACTGTTTGTCCCCTGGGCAAGCATTTGGTCTGTTTGCAGGGCAAATATAAAACCATTGATTCCCCAATTTTTCTTTTTTTCCCCCACTATATGTGGTGTAATCTCCCTAAGGAGATATGGGAGGAGTTTGTGGACCTCCTGCCCCAGGACCAGCACTCCAGATATGTTGTCCCTGGGCAGACTTGGGCAGGTCAGGCAGGGAGTCACCTATGAGCTTACAAAGCTGGACTCTAAAGATAGGTTGTAGACCGTAGGACCTTTCCAGAATCTGTGAGTCTACGTTTCCAAATAGAGAATAACAAGGCAAATAGTGCTTTAAGAAGTAGAACGTAAAAGTCTTAGCTTTATGAGATCTGGTGGCGAACACTCTATAGTCCATTTTGGGCTTTTGTCCTGGGGTGCAGGCTTAAGTCGACTCTGGTAAATCCACACAGGGATGCCGGCCATGTTAGCAGTGGTTGGGGTGGTGGTAACAGCAGGGTAGGGTCCCTTTCTGTGTGGTTCTGAGGATTTGGCTGACAGCTGTTTGATGAAGATGAAGTCCGCCCTCGATGCAGCAGGTGCTGAGTGTCTGGGATGAGCCTCTTTTACTAGATGGTGGCTATGGGCCAGGGTGTACTGGGTGGCCTGTAGGGACTTACAAAGTTGATGGTTAGTGAGTTCTGCAACAAGTTCCTTTTGTACTCTGGGAAAGATAGGAGGAGGTCTCTCGAAGAGAATTTCAAAAGGGGTGAAACCCTCTCTATAGGGGGTAAATGAGCTCTGAGAAGTGCAAATGGCAAGAGGTCCACCCAAGTATGGCCAGTCTCTAATTTTAGTTTTGTTAATGTTTCTTTTAAGGACCTCTTCATCCTTCCTACCTGTCCTGAGCCCTGTGGATGATAGGCACAATGTAATTTTCAATCAATGTTTAAGGCTTTACTAACCATTTTAGGGACTTGAGCTGTGAAGGCTGGGCCATTGTCAGACCCCAGGGAGATAGGGAGGCCAAATCAGGGCACCAGCTCGTTAAGCAGTTTCTTGTGCGGTTTTAGTTCGAGTGGGGAAAGCTTTAACTCATCCTGAGAAAGTGTCCACAAATACAAGGAGGTACTTGTAGTTCCCAGGGGTGGCTTTTACTTCAGTGAAGTCTAATTTCCAGTGTTCCCCAGAGGAGATTCCCCGTAACCTGGTTCCCATGGGAACAGGTGCCCCCCACCCCTGATTTACCTGAGGGCAGATGACACATCTCTGGGCTGTTTCAACAATCCGTTGGTCCATCTGTGGGATGTAGAAGTGTCTGACAGTTTTCTGGCTCCTAGGTGCGTGCTGCCATGGAACTGGTGGATTACAGTACAACCTAGGGCTGGAGGTATACTTATCGGTTCATCTGGCAGGTGCCATGAGCCTGCCTGGTCTTGGTAGCCTCCCTTCTGTTGGTTCTTTGGCATTTCTTCCATGGAATAGTGTGGCTTAGGTGGAAGAGTTGGCACGGGGATGGTGAGGAGAACATCCAGGGACCCCCACTGGCTTTTGGGTAGCCTCTCGAGCGGCGCTGTCAGGTTACTGATTTCTAACGGCCTCCAGAGTGGAGTCTTTCTGATGTCCTTTGTGGCTTCTAGCAAGCTTAAGATCTCTTTTTTGTTTTTAATATCATTTCCCAACGAGGTTAAGAGCCCTCGCTCTTTGTCATGACACAGGTGGATAGGTCCCTACACAAAGGCATAACTGCTGTCTATATAGATGTTAACAGTTCTTTCTTTCGCCAGCCTTAGTGCCTGAGTTAGGGCAACAAGTTCAGCTTTTTGTGCTGAGCTCCCATACCCTTGCACCTGGGCCCAGACTCCTGTCCCTTGAGGATCAACTACTGCTGCCCCCACCACCCTAGTTTCATTTAATCTATAACTACTCCCCTCAGTATAGAAGACTTTTTCAGGCCCCTTTAAAGGGATATCACTATGGTCTGGTCAGAGGCCCTGGAGTGTCTGCGTGAGGTCTACGTAGTTGTGTACAGGCTGCTGGGAGTCATCTTCTGGCAAAAAAGCGGCATGGTTAAGGGCAGTAGTTTTATGGAACTTCAGACAGGGGTGGTCCAGGAGTAGCGCCTGTTATGGTGGAAGGCGTGCATTTGAAAGCCATTGCTCTGGGGTCCCCCTCAAGAGAGTCTCTACTACATGGGGAGTCATTGCCAGAACGTCTTGGCACAGAGTTACCTTATCAACTTCCTTTACCAGGATGGCAGTGGCCGCAACGGCCCAGAGGCATGTAGGCCATCCAGAAGTGACAGGATCTAGGCTCTTAGAGAGGTAAGTCACGGGCTGTTGCCAGGGTCCCAAGGTCTGTGTTAATGCCCCCTTGTCTATACCTCGGCTTTCGTCCACATATAAGTGGAATGGCTTGGTGATGTCTGGGAGTGTCAGGGCTGGTGTGGAAACTAGTGCTTTTTTAAGAGAGTCGAAGGCTTGCTGTTTGACCCTAGTCCATATCAGCAGAGTGTTGCCACCTGCAGTGCTGTATACAGAGGCTTGGCGAGTTCTGCAAAGCCCCAAATCCACAGTCAGCAGTAACCTATAGCTCCTAAGAACTCCTGAACTTGTCTTTCCGTGGTAGGTGTGAGGATATTTATAATGGCTGAAATGCGGAATGCAGACAAGGTGTGCTTCCCTCCTTCCAGAGGGTAGCCCAGTATGTGACTTTTGGGGCACAGAGTCAGGCCCTGTATCTGAACTCACCCAGAGAGCAGAGTAGGTCCTCCATAGCAGCCTTACAGGTGTCTTTATCTGGGGCAGCGATCCAGAGGTCATCTACATACTGCAACAGTGTCACTTGTGGTTGGCTTTCTCGGAAGGGCTGGAGGTCTACACTTAAAGCTTTATTGAACAGGGTGGGCAAATATTTGAATCCTTGGGGCACTCAGGTCCAGGTGAGCTGCTGACTGAACCCACCCCCTGGGTCAGGCCATTCAAAAGCAAAGATGGGTTGACTCACTTTCGGTAAGGGAATGCTGAAGAAAGCATCTGTTAAGTCCGGAACAGTATACAGTTGCCTCTGTGGAGGCAGGAGACTTAAGAGTATATAAGGATTAGGTACTGTATATAGGGTCTATTATTTCCACTCTTTTATTGACTTCTCTTAATTCCTGAATAGGCCTGTAATCTCCTTACCAGACTTCTTTACAGGTAATAAGGGGGTGTTCCGGGAGGACTGGCATGGGACCAGGATCCTGGCTTCTTTTAGTCTCTGGGTGTGGGCTTTGATACCAATCTTAGCCTCCTGGCTCACTGGATACTGCTTTACTGTGATAGGGGCAGGCTGACTTGTCAACAGCACTATTACTGGGGGCTGATGGTTTGCCAATCCAGAGGGATTTGTTTCAGCCCAGACCCCAGGTATGGAGACTTGCAAATCTTTTAAATACAAGTCAGTTGGGGTCTGGACTGAGGTGGAATACAGGAGATAGTCCTCCACCAACAGACAAGTGACCATAAGTTTAGTAGGCCACATTAAGTCTAATTTCACTGGTGTCTACTCAAAAGGTCATAATGGCCTTTAATTTCCTGAGTAAATCTCGGCCCAATAGAGGGTATGGGCAGTTTGGAATAACCAAAAAGGGATAGGTTACAGTTCCTTTTCCTAAATTTACTTCTCGGTCTGTTGTCCAGGGATACTATTCAGTTTTTCTGGTAGCCCCTTATATGGCTGACTGGGTCTTTTTGAGTTTTTCCAAAGGGTGTTTTAGAACTGAGTGAGCAGCCCCTGTATCCACCAGATATTTGACTGCCATACCCCCTACTGCCAGGGTGACGTCAATCATCATCCTCCATCACTGAGGTGGAATGTCTTTGTGGTCCCCTTTGTCAGTTCGGACACTTGTCTTTCCAATGGCCTTATTTCTTATAGTAGGCACACTGGTCTTTCTCAAGGCGGGGGCCTGAACTGAGGCATCCCCTCTTTTTGGTGTTTGGGCTGCACAGTGGACTCAGATTCCTTTAGGGCTGCAATCATCATGCGAACTTTCTCTTGGTTCTGGCCTTTTCCTTAGCCTGCTTTACCTCTTCAGAGTCCCAATTATTGAAAACCGTTTGTGCAACTGCCACATGCTGGGGTCTATTTCTACCCTCAAACCCTTCTAACTTCTGTAGCTTTTTTCTGATATCTGGGGCTGACTGAGTAATACAAGCAATGTGAACTGCCTGCTGGCTCCCCAGTGCCTCTGGATCAGATGGAGGGTACATACGGTAGGCCTCGAGGAGGTGCTCAGGGAATGCACCGGGAGACTTTGGGGGCCCTGTAAGACCTCACTTACCTTACAGAGTTGGTGGGTCTCCGGGCTGTCACCTGGAGTCCTCTTATAAGGAGCTGGCAATAGCCTTTGCATGTCCTCCTACCATTTTCCTGGTTGGGGTTCCAATTTGGTGGCTGGCATGGGAAGTAGCGTTCTATCAAGTCCTGTTGAGACCCTCCATCTGTGTCAGCCAGGACCAGTTTTTTACCTTCTGCTCGGACCCGCTCACGTTCCTCTGTGGTGAAGAAGACCTGTAATGACTGCTGACAGTCGTCCCAAGTGGGGCGGTGGGTAAAAAAGACTGTCTCCAGGAGATCAGAGCCTGTGGCTTCTCTGAAAAAGGGGGGGGGGGGTTCTGGTGCTTCCAGTTATAGAGGTCACTGGTAGAGAAGGGAACGTAGACATAAACTCCGTGGTCTCCCTCGGCCAGGAGGAGGGAAAGAGGATTCACAAAGAGGGAGGACAGGGGCCTGGAGAGGGGGAATGGGCAGGGAACCAGACAGGGGAAGAGGGACGGACAGCAGTGCCCCATAAGGGACCCCTCCACGAGTATGAGGAGGACTGAGAGGAGAGGGGTTATAGGGAACAGTAGGGTAAAGAGGTTGTGCTTCAGGCAGAGCTGCCGGTGGAAGCAGGGGTTGAGCCAGGGGCACCGGCGAGACCTGGAGTGACAGGTGGAGTTCTGGCAAGTGAGGATAAGGAGGAGGGATGTCGAAATCATTGGGACTTGAGTCTGGCAAGATGGGGGCTGTCGGTTTCTTTATCGGCTTGGTAATTAGGACCCTAATTCCTGCTCGGAAAGCACAAGCTTTTAACCATAGAGGAGAATTTTGAACTACTGACAGCCATTGGTCAATACAGAGAAACTGGTCAGGGTGGCCTGGTTTCCCAGACTGCCTGAGCTAATTTGGGGTCTAGGGATTCTTTTGATGGCCACCCAACACCAAAGGATGGCCATGTTATGTTACAAAATGATTGCAATTTTCCTCGAGTCATTTGCCTTCTGTAGAGTTCTCCCGGAGCCTTGAAACCTTCCTGAAAAATGATCTAACATACAAGTCAAAGGAGTTAGGGTGTTGGAAGATGCTGACTCCATGTTGATGGGGGATGAGAACTTATAACTGCAGGAGAATGTCGTTATTTTTGGTCTTTGTCTGATAATAACCAATGACAACAGGACAACACAGGTACAGAAGTGGCCACAAAACAGGATTATAGGTTTACTGAAGGGCCCAACTGATGTCTGGGTGCACCCCAGCGTGGGAAGTAGTGCTGTGTCCAGCCTTCCACTTAATGCCCCCGGACAGAAGCATGTGTGCACTCAGAATTCAGATAATAAACTGACTTACCTCTGGAGGTTCAGACAGGTTACTCCCACAGATTAACTGGGGTTGTTTTCGGGGTGGCAGTAAAGACAAGAGTGTCGTCCTGGTCCCAGGATGTCTTCAGGAGCTGGGGAGGATGCAGGCATCTCCTGTTTCGCCCTGTAAAGGGACAGAAATTTGGAGATCTGGGGTCTCCTCTGTCTCACTGGAGCCTCCAAAATGTATTGCCGAGAGACACAGAGACCAACCAAGACCACTGAAGCCAAATTAAGGGAGTCTTTATTACTGGCCAAGACCCACAGAGTTAACACAGAACTCCAAATGTGCAGCCCCGAGTCAAAGAACTTAGGGCTTTTTATAATGAGCAAGCAAGCAGGAGGTACAGAAGAAGAAGTGAGTGGTTATTATAAGGGGGTCTCTGAAGAGATAAGGAGAGGGCCCTTATCCTGGTATGCAGGAAAATAGTTGTTATTCTTAAGGGAAGGTTTAGGGTCGTGGGGGGGGGGGGGCGTCGCAAGGACAGAGTATGCCAGTTGTGTCATCAATAACCATTCACAGGGACCATTAACCCTTGTCTCCTTTTTTTTTTGTTTTGTTTTGGTTTGTTTTTGTACCTGGGGAATGTCATGTAGCCCCCTTGAGTGCAGGCCTAGAACGTAAACTCTGGGACAAGATAGAAGGACTGAAGCTAAATTTATGTACAACAAATGCGTTGTTGTTCAACAAGATAACTTTTTCCCAGATGACCAATCTGGTTCACTAAATAAATTTGTTTGCCATAATTCCCTGAAAGAATATTTTTTATTGGTTTATACTTTTATTCTTACAATGACTTCATATTGGCAGGTGCTCTCACTTCTCAGTTATGCAGATATAAATTTGAATAGGAAATAGTCCTGATCTCAAGTGTCTTATAGTATAATGTGGTTGATGAATCATGTAAACAAATAAGTTTGGTTGGAGAGGCACCTGGGTGTCTTAGACACTAGAGCATTAGACTCTTGATCTTGGGGTTGTGAATTCAAGCCCCACATTAGGAGTAGAGCTTACCTAAAAAATGTTGTTGTTGTTGCTGTTGTTTAGAGAGGAAGACATAGATATATTAGAAAAGATTTAATTGCTGATTGGATATGGACATTAAAAAAGGAATCTAGAATGTTTCCCTTCTTGAGTGTTTTGACAAATATTGGCAAAATATTATGACTAGGATAAAAAATGGGGAAAACAGGTGGAGGAGAAAGATAAAGAACTGTAGCCTTCCTAGATAGATTGATGTTGAGCTCCCTTCAGGTTTAGGATGATAAGTAGGTGATTGGCTACATGGATCAACTTTAGGAAAGAGACTTGTGGCAGAATCCATGGATTCTTGTCTCTGTAGAGACAAGATCAACTAGTGAGTGTGCAGAATTAAAAGAAAACCAAGGATTAAATCCTAGATAACTTCAGAATTTAAGAGACAGAAGAAAATAACTCTGCCAAAGAGATTAATAAGGGCTATGCAGAAATCAACAGAATAAAGAATTTTAAATAATATGGGAGTCAAAAGTATCAAACACTACAGAGATGTTACTAAGACATAGGTTAGAACTAACCATCATACTGGAGTGTTAAGGCTGACTTGTGTACTAGTCATTACAGTGGGGCGAAAGAACAATTGAGGGGGTCCTCATCTCTCCTAGCTGTACTCCTCAGTTTAAACATTCCACTGTTTTAGAACAACATAAGAAGATAATTGGATTCCTTTCTTCCACTGGTTTCCATGATACTGAATCTCGAACACTTCTCAGAATCTTTGGCTTCCATACTAGGGTGTAATGGTTATTTTTTATTCTTTCTGTCTCAGTGAATTCCTTCCTCTGGAGCATCTCCATCTCACCAATCTTGGTGGGGAGCAGGTCCTACCTCCCATTCCAGAAAAGGAAAATCTGAATTGACTGCATCCTTCCTTACAGCATAGACATGCTTGGTGATTCATATTTCAGCAATCAGATACACTAACCCACTTTGACCCAGGACCTAAGCAAGAATCAGAAACCTTGGAGTCTGTCTCTGGAAACTGAAGTACTTGGAGCCAGACTAAGTTCCTGGCGAAACAGCTGGGACCATTGAAAACAGCAGCAGGAGTGATTTCTTTGCCAGAGCAGTTTTATGTTGGTGCTGGCTCCGTAGTAATAAAAGCAACAGCTGACACTGAGAGCCAGCTCTGTGCCAGGTACTGTCCTGAGAGTTTCTTTTTTCTCCTGTAGTGCAGGGTTTCTCAGTCTCAGCACTGTTCATATTTAGGGCTGGATAATTATTTGTTTTGTGTATGGGTGTGGACTGAGGGAGGCTATTTGTGTATTATAGGACACTTAGTGGCATCCTTAGTTTCTACCCACCAGATACCAGCAGCACCCTACAGGCAATAAAGTGTGACCAAAAAAAAGTCTCAAGACATTGTCAAACACCCCCTGAAGGCCAAATTGGCCCTTTGTTTAGAATCACTGCATCAAATCATTCAATATTCACAACCCACCCAGGATGCAAGCCCTAAGCTAGATTCTTCAGGCCTCCAGAAGATTCCTATCAATCTCCTTTCAGTGTATCTGGTAATGGGGTCAAAATCAGTTAGTTCTGATTTCAGCTGTTAGCAAACGTAGGCCCACCTACAAGAACTTTTCATTCCTCTTTTTTTCTCACTGGAATCTGAAAATGGTTGCTGCCTTCCCTTGGACAGCAAATCCCTGGCCTTACATGATCAGAACCCTGATGTTAATAAGATATTCCTGCATGGGAGTTAGGAGCTTAGGAAAGAGAAAGATTTTCTCTGTTCCCACAATCCATTAAGGCCATTTCCAAGCTTAATTAGCTCTCTGGACTGACAGTGGGACCAGTGCCTCTGCAGCCCTCATAAATGCATTATCAGTAAAATACAAGGCTCTACCATCTCCTTTTAATGAGGCAATTTCATACCCTATTTTCCAAACAGTAGGTCAGAGGAAATCTTCCTCTTAAATTTCCTGATGGCAGGTAATTGGGTAGTTAGTTCATCCCTTGACTGAGATTTCCACTGGAGAGCCCACTTTGTTCTTTGAACACTCACTTTCTCCTAGGGCATCACCTTGGTAAGTACTACTCACCTCTTAGAAATCTCTTGGTAAGAAAAAAAAATCATACCTATTGCTGTAGGATATCACATTACAGCATAATATGCCCAAACATCTTCCAAGAACTTTTATTTTTATTAAGGAGGTCAGACAGTGTGGTTAGCTATGCACATGGGCTTACCATTCTGCCTCAGCTTCTTCTGCCTGCTTGGCCTTTCAGAGTTCATCTAACCTCTCAGAGTTTCAGTCACCTCGTTCTTAAAAGAGACTCATGCAGAGGTCATTGTGAGAATGAAATGAGATGATAATGTAGTGTGTGTATACAGCGAATGGTAATTGTTTAATTGTCTCATTTCCCCTGGCTTACAGGGATATTTGCTGGTCACTTCTTTTTCCTTATATGTGCCTGCCCATAATCTTCTACAAATTTCCCAAATTCTGGCTCATGGGACTTTTAAAGTCCAAGACTCAGTCAATGATGAATTTATTTTTTCTGCTATCTTCCCAATTTGCAAAGAGCTTTCACAAGCATCATCTCCTTTGATACTGAAACTATGAAAATGTACAAGAAAGACAGAGGTCAGAGAGGATGGATCCACAATGTGGAAAGGACTTGAGCAGATATCTCCTCCAGGCCTGTCCACATCTGTGTGGGTGCTCTTCCCTGATACCTCATGGACCAATATAGGGTCACACTTGTCTCATTTTTTAAATAAATGTTTGTCTTTTTCGTTATGTGTTAAATGAGAGGGTTCAAGTACAGGATCACACATGTTTATGCCACCTCTAAATGTCTATGAACTTACACAACAGGTTCAAGTGTAAGGAACTAGACAACTGGCAAAGAAAGTCATCTTTAAAATAGACCAGGTGAAAGAAAAGTCAGAACCCCATGTAACTAAATCTCAAAAACCTTCAAGGACACTGTGCCATACTGTTGGCATGCCTCTCCGACACTACTCTTTACAATTAGTGACATTGAATGACTTCTACCTTCACTGTTATTCAACTCAGTGCTAACCATTCTAATTCTAGTCACCACGGTCTACTATGTATTTTGTTGTTGTTGTTGTTGCCTTAAGCCTGGACTGGCTTCTACCCCCCACCTGTTCTCCACCACGGAATTCCTGGAGACAGCAAAACCTTACACCTACCCACAAATTGTCGAGACTTCTAAGAGTTGGTGTCTGTTTTTCATAGCTTCTGGAAACTCACCTAATAGAACTCTTATTCTGAATTTTGTTTCTTTTCAAGGAGTTTTCCACGTGGATTCACCTGTGCAACCCCAGTCATTGTGTTGAGATACCTAATCATTCTTGGACAGACTATAGCAATTGCCATGTTGGAATATCTACAGAGTTACAAACCTCCAACTTCAGGGAATCTAGTGCTTCCCTTTACTGAATCTTTAGAAAGATTGTCACACATAGAAGAAAAACTCTCTCTCTGCTAAAAGTGGATAAGGAACTCCACCTACAAACAATAAGAACAGTAAACAAAAGGCTGATTGTTATCCCTTTTCAGGGAGCCAAGAACCATGGATCAGAGAATACAACTGTAAGAATTTTGTAAAATTTCTAGAACCTTTGTAACTTTCCTGGTAATGCTATTTTTGCTATTACCATCTGTTTCCCCATAGTGATTAGCACTAACCTTCTTAAAATAAAAAGGGTCTGTGTGCTTATCTTCAAGACATTAGGAAAGAAGAAAGCAGAAATACAGCTTCTCACTCTGCAGGCAGGCTTGCAAGAATAAAGACTCAGAGAGGTAGAGGGGTGTTAGCAATTTCAAGAGAGAAAAGAAGGTTGAGCCCTTGAAGCCTAAAGAAAAGAACAAAACAAATACTGTCATGTAGGCTCTAGGAGGGGACCTAGGACTAGATAGAACAAAGTTCCTTGTGTGATTTCCTCAAAATTTATATGGAAATGCAAAGAATCTATTTTAATCAAATAATCTTTGAAAAATACAAAGTTACAGTAATGAAGAGAGTGAGGTATGGGTGGTGGCAAGAGGGACAGATTAATAGAAGAGAATAGTTGACAAATCTACATATATGTTCAATTGATTGCAAATACATTCAATAGAGCTTTTATAAAAATGACAGCTTAAACAACTTGATATTCATAAAAAAAGAAAGGACTTTGATCCATACTTCTCAACATATGTAAACATAAACTTAAAATGGATAATAGTCCTTGATGTACAGTCTAAAATATGAGGGGCACCTGGGTGGCTTAGTCGGTAAGTGTCTGAATTCAGCTCAGGTTATGATCTTGTAGTTCGTGAGTACAAGCCCTGCGTCAGGCTCTGACCTGTCAGCCCAGAGACGGGAGCCTGGTTTAAATTCTATGTCTCCCTTCCTCTCTCATGTTCGTGCTCTCCCTCAAAACTAAATATTTTAAACATGAGAAATATGAGAAAATCTTAGAGCTGGATCAAAAACCATACATATAGTCTAAAAGCATGAGCAATAAGATTTCACAGAGAGAAAGAAAACATTTGCAAATCATATATATGATAAAAGATTCATATCTAGATTTTATAAGAACAATTCTCTAATCTCAATAATGGGGGCAAAAATTCAACCAATGCTTCACCAGAAAAGGAAAGTAAGACAGTAAATAAGCACATTAAAAAAGTGATCAGGTCTTTAGGGAACTGCAAATTAAAACAATGAACTACATCTATCAGAATGTCTAAAATTAAAAGACTGACCATACCAAAGATTGATGAGGGTATAGAGAAAGTGAAATGCTCATACACTACTGATGATAATGTAAGGTTAAATGTGTATCCATCCTGTGTTTTTTCTATTCCACTCCCAGGAGTTTATCCAAATGAAATAAAAACATGTATATAAATATACTTACATACAAATGTTCATAGCAGCTTTATTTGTAATAGGTAAAAACTGGAAACTAACCAAATAGCCATCAACAGGTGAATGGATAAACAAATGGAGTAATATCCATACAATAAAATACTGCCTAATAAAAAGGAATAAATATTTATACATGAAAAATTGTGGATGGGTCTCTCAAAGTAATTTTCTGAGAAAAATAAGACCAAAAAAAAAGGGGACATACTTTATCATTTCATGGTTCTATTTTTATAAAATCTCAAAACTACACACTAATCAGTAGTGACAGAAAGCAGATCAATTTCCTGGGGATGGGCCCCAGGAAAGTGGAATTTGGCAGGACCGTTCTCTGCAAAGGGAAGCAGAGAACTACTGGCATAACGGATATACTTATTATCTAGATTTTTGGTGATTTCATCATTGTGAAAAGTTATATCCTACCCTTAAAAATAGAGTTAGTTATATAAGTAAACTATAAATACACTATAAGTATAACTATAACTAACTCAATAAAGCTACTAAAAAGTATCAGATCAGGGGCACTTGGGTAGCTCAGTCAATTAAGTATCTGCCTCTTGACTTTGGCTCAGGTCATGATCTCACAGTTTGTGAGTCTGAGCCCCACATCAGTCCCTGTGCAGACGATGCAGACCCCACCTGGGATTCTGTCTCCCTCTCTCTCTGCCCCTCCCCCACTTGCTCTCTCTCTCTCAAAAACAAAAATATTTTAAAAATATATCAAATCACTTGCTCAGACTGTAAGAGGGTATCAAAATCTCCAGAAACTTACACAGCCAGAAGACTGCATTTTACTGTTGCTCTAACCAGTTGTTGGGACTTTAAAGAAAAGAACTATGTATACTCTAAAACTTTAATCTCAGAAGGAACTCCTGGTGATCTCCTCTTGAAATTTACCCCCCAAAACAAAATTGGAAACAAATTCTACTTTCAGTAAAACTCAGATGTTCGTAACCCCAAGCCACAAGCGACCCAACAGTAGAGCCAACAGTCATATAGTGTCTCAGAACAAAAACCTTGAGGCTAAATTGCCTAAATTCAAAACCTAGCACTGCCATTTAGTAGCCATGTAACTTGGGCACGTTACCGTGTACTCAGTTTCCTTGTTTATAAAGTGGGAATAATAATATTACCTCAGAGGACTATTGTTATTGAAATGAGTTTTGTTTGCAGAGGTCTTAGGCCTACACTAGCATATAATAAACAGCACATAAGTTTTTGTTAAGTAAATAAAGTATCATAGAAACATCTATTATAAAAAGTGTGTAATGATTTGGATAATAAAAAAGAAGACCGTGCGGGAAGGAAGACCAGGGTGGTAAGGCTAATGACACATGGGTTTATCCAGAAGTTTCTATAATAAGAATTAGACATTTAATTCCCACTTCTCCACCCTCACTCTTGTCAGGTGATTGGGTTTATTTTCTAGAAAAATGAAACCAGAGAGGCTCTGGAGGCAAAGATATTAGGCTTAAACTGGGAAAGGATGAGGAGATGGTGGAGTAGGAGGATCATGAGCTCACCTTATCGCATAGACACACTGAAACAACACTGTCCCACAGACTCACTAAAACAATATTGCTCTGAAAATGCCACCAAGACCGGCAGGACAGATCTTCCACAGATAGATAGTAGTAGAGAGAAGGCCACATGGGAAAAAGGAGGGGCAACAACACAGGTGGGAACCCAACTCTCAGAACAACCAACCACACACAAGAAAGAGGGTCATCACAAGCAAGAAGGAGCAAAGGGATCAGAATCCACACAGGCAACGCTGGCCCTGGGGACCTGCACTGGGAAAACAAGTCCCCGTAGTGTCTGGATTTGAAAATGAATGGGTTTAACTATAAACCCACGAGAGCTTCAAAAATCATCAGAGCTTAACTTCAGGAGAACAGAAAGAAAATAGGAAATCAAGTTCTCAGCTTTGAAGAGCCAACACACTAAATAACTCAACCTGAGACACAGCATAGAAGCATCAGTTTGAAAAGTATCTATGATATACCTGGAGATTTACAGGCTAATTTTTGGAGGTGTGCCGGAGGGGCAACAATCTGCAGATCACTTCAGGAACAAGAGAGCTGCTGAGCACCATTTTTCTTGCCTTCCTCCACCATACAGCCAAATGCTTGAGGGAGCTAGTTTTAACACCCTCCATTTACACTGCTAACACCACATGCCCTCCCCACTCAACCCACCTCCTACCTCAGCAGTCGCTTCTCCAAAGCAGCCCCTGACCTACCATACCTGTCAGGAAGACTTGGTCAGAGCGGGTGCCCCTCCAAATTGACCCCTGTCATGATGAGAAGGGGAAATAATTCCACATACCAGGGCACCCACAGGTCCTGTAGTGAGGCCTCTTAGCGACTGCACAGTGAGTAAGCCCTGGCCGTCCCTGTACCTGCAGTTGTCACAAAAGCTAGTTGCAGACAGTAAGGCTGTATTCTGGCTCCAGCCACCAGCACGCCCAAGGTGGCTACAGCCAGGTCTCTCAACGGTATCAGGTGCATGCTCTGCCCAGTGCAACTGCAGCAGATGAAGCAGGTGATTCAACCAGCTAAACTGAATGACAGCCCCACCCACTAGTATGCCTGCAGGAATCACAGCTCAGTCACAATAGGAGGGTGCAAGTAGCCCACACACGAGATGCCACTGGAACACTTCATTCTGGTGACCAAGGAGGACTATACTGCAGAGCACCACCGCACCTCTGCCACACAAGCCCAATACTATCAAGACCAGGAGACACAAATGAGCTATCTAATGCAAACAAAGACACAGACAGACAAAATGAGGACATAGAGGATTATATGCAAAATGAAAAAAACAAGACAAAAATCTAAAAAAAAAAAAAAAGCTAAATAAAATGGAGATAAGCACTATACCTGATAAAAAGTTCAAAGTAATAGTCATAAAGATACTCACTGGTCTTGAGAAAAGAGTGGATAAATTCAGTGAGAATTTCAACAAAGAGAAAATATAAAAAATTCAGAGTTGAAGAATCCAGTAACTTATATGTAAAATATACTACAAGAAATCAATAGCATATTCTAAGATGCTAGAGAAAAGCAATCTACAAGACAGGGTAATGCAAAGCAATCAGGCTGAATAGGAAAATGAATTTAAAAAATGATAATAGGTTAAGGAACCTCTGTGATATCATCAAGCCTAATAACATTCACATTATAGAAATCCCAGGAGGAGGGGTAGGAAACATATCTGAAGACATGATAGGAGAAAACTCCTCTAATCTGAAGAAGGAAACATACATAAAGGTCCAGGAATTACAGAGCATCCCAAACAAGATGAACATAATAAAAGCCACACCACAACACATAATATTTAAACTGACAAAAGTTAATGATAGAGAACCTTCAAAGCAACAAGAGAAAATCAGTTACATACAAGGGATATCCATACGGCTATGGGCTGATTTTTTAGTAGAAAATTTGCAGGGGCACCTGGGTGGCTCAGTTGGTTGAGTGTCTGATTTCGGCTCAGGTCATGATCTCACGGTTTGTGGGTTTCAGCCCCACATCGGGCTCTGGGCTGACAGATTCTGCTTCCAATTCTGTGTCTCCCTCTCTCTCTGACCCTCCCCTGCTCACGCTGTCTCTCTCTCTCTCTCTCTCTCAAAAATAAATAAAAAACACTAAAAAAAAGACACCAAAGGGCTAAAAAAAATTTTTTTGCAGGCCTAAAGGGAGTGGCACGATAAATTCAAAGCTTTGAAAGAAAAAAAAATCCTATAACCAAGAATGCTCTACCCAGCAAAGTTATTATTTAAAATTGAAAGAAAAATAAAGAGTTTCCTAGACAAAAGTTAGAAGAGTTTATTACTACTTAACCAGCCTCACAAGAAATGTTGAACGAATTTCTCTCACTGGAAAGAAAAGGCCATAAATAGAAGAAAGTAATAAAAGGAAAAATTTTACTGGTAAAAGCAAACATATTACAGGTAGTAATCACTTATAAAGCCACTATGAAGGGTAAAACACACAAATAGCAAAATCAATTGTATCTACAAAAATTTGTTAAGGCATACACAAAAGATGAAAAATGTGGTATCACATACATAAAACATTTAGGAGGGAGTAAAAACTTAGTGCTTCTATAATGTGTTCAAACCTAAGTGACTGTCAACTACATACAGATTGCTATTCACATAAGATTATGAACACCATGGTAATCACGAAAGAAAAACTTTTAATAGATACACAAAAAATAAAGAGAAAAGAATCCAAGCACATTACTAAAAAAAAAGTCATCAAACCGCAAGTGGAAAAGAAAGTAACAGAGAACAACTACAAAAACAACCAGAAAATAGTAAATGGTCTATATGCTCCAAAGACATACCGTGACTCAATGGATTAAAAAAACAAGACCCATCTATACGCCAGCTACAGAGAGTCACTTCAGACCTAAAGACACATACAGACTGAAAGTGAAGGGAAGGAAAAAGATTTCCATGCAAATGGAACAACAACAAAATAATCCAGGTTAGCAGTACTTATACCAGACAAAATAGACATTAAAAAAAAAAAAGGCTGTCACATGAAGCAGCAGAAATAGAAAGTAAGAGAAGAACTGCATTTATAATTGCACCAAAAATAAGATAATTAGGAATAAACCTAACCAAAAAAATGAAAAAAACTATACTCTGAAAACTATAAAACACTGATGAAAGAAACTGAAAATAGAAAGAAGCTGAAAGACATTCCATACTCATGGATTATAAGAAAATTATTAAAATGTCTGTCTTGCCCAAAACAACCTAGATATTTAATACAATCCCTATCAAAATGCCAACTATGTTTTTCACAGACCTAGAACTAGAATCTTAAAATTTGTGTACAACCACAAAAGAAAGACCTTGAATAACCAAAGCCATCTTGAGATAGAAGTTCTTCTACTTTTCTACTTTTTTAGTGGGAGGTATTACCATCCCAGATTTCAAGAAGTATTTCAAAGCTACAGTAATCAAAACAGTATGGTACTGGCCCCAAAACAGACAAATAGATCAATGGAACAGGATAGAGAGCCCAGAAATGAAGCCAACACTTATAAGGTCAATTAATCTGTGAAAAAGGAGGCAGAAATATACAATGGGGAAAAGATAGTCTCTTCAATATATGGTATTGGGAAAATTGGACAACTATATGCAAAAGAATGAAACTACACAGGAAAATTGGACACCTTTATGCAAAAGAATAAAACCACACACAAATATAAACTAAAAATGGATTAAAGACCTATATAAGAGACCTTAAACCATAAAACTTCTAGAAAAAACCATGGGTGATAATATCTTGGACAGTGGTCTTAACATATGTATGGATTTGTCTCCTCAGGCAAGGGAAACCAAAACAACAATAAATTGTTGGGACTATATCAAAATAAAAAAGGTTTGCACAGCAAAGGACACCATCAGCAAAACAAAAAGTCAACCTCCTGAATGGGACAATGAATTTGCAAGTGCCATATCCTATAAGAGACTAATATCCAAAATATATGAAAAACATAATTTCACTACCAAAATATATTTATGATTAAAAAATGGGCAGAGGACCTGAACAGACATTTCTTCCAAAGAAGACATTCAGATAGCCAGGGACAAATAAAAAGATACTCAACCTCACTAATCATCAGGGAAATACAAATCAAAACCACAGTGAGATATCATCTCACACCAGTCAGAATACCTACTATCAAAAAGACAAGAAATGACCCGTGTTGGCAAGGATGTAGAGAAAAAGGAACTCTCTTGCACTATTGGTGGGAATGTAAATTGTTGCAACCACTGTGGAAAACTGGATGGAGTTTCCTCAAAATATTAAAAATAGAAATACATTATGATCCAGTAATTCTACTACTGGCTATTTACCTAATGAAAATAAAAACACTAACTTGAAAATATATATATACCCCTATACTTATTGCAGCATTATTCATAAGAACTAAGATGTGAAAGTAACCCAAGTGTCCATGGATAAATGAATGGATAAAGAAGATGTGATATATATGCACACAATAAAATATTACTCAACTATTTAAAAACTGAGATCTACCACTTGCAACAACATGGTTGGGCTAGAAGGTATTATATTAGGTGAAATAATCAGATAGAGAAAGACAAATACAATATGATATCACTTATGTGTGGAGTCTAAAACCACAAAGAGAGAGAGAGAGAAAGAGATAAAGAGAGAGATGGCTTCAAATACAGAAAACAAACTGTGATTCCCAGACGGGAGGGGAGTGGAAGGATGAGTGAAATGCATGAAAGGGATTCAGAGGTACAAACTTCCAGTTATAAAGTAAGTCATGGAGATAAAAAGTCTTCATACGGAATACATTCAGTATTGTTATAACATTGTATGGAGATAGATGGTGACTACATTTAAAATGAATCACTATGTTATACACGTGAAACAATATAACATTGCATGTCAACTATATTCCAATAATAAAAATAATGTACGTGAAGGCAATGTAAGTATTTTGGGGGCCAACATATGTTAATCCGTTCAGTAAGGTACTGGAGCTTTACATACTCTATCCCGTTATTGCCACCCACCTACACCCCCCCCAACACACACACACACACACACACACACACTCACACTCACACACACACTTTTAGTGTTGGTTTCATTTTGGGTATTTTCTATTAGGTAACATATTGAATTAAAAATTGAAAAGCATAGGAAAGAATGGACCATTGGATTCTAACAAGGGGATGAAGTGAAAGCTGCTCAGTAAAAAATGTTTCTGTAGGCTCCTCCCCCCACTGCTCCAGAATACCTGCCATACAACCAAGCAAGCATTACCTAGGACAGAGAGAAGGGAACCTACTCCAGAGAAAATGAACCATTCAAAATAGAAAATATTTGGGCAAAATCTAATGACAACCCAGTGGCCATTAAACTGTCTTACAAATGACATACGCTAGAGACAAGTCCATCATTCACATAGAACTTACAACCACTGGGGTGCGTGGATGACTCAGTCAGTTGAGCATCTGACTGCAGCTCAGGTCATCTCATGGCTTGTGGGTTCAAGCCCCGCGTGGGCACTGTGCTGACAGCTCAGAGCCTGGAGCCTGCTTCGAATTCTGTGTGTCTCTCTCTCTGCCCCTACCCTGCTTCCACTCTCTCTCTCTCTCAAAATAAATAAAGATTTAAAAATTGAAAGAAAAAAAAAGAACTTACAAACTATTTTCAGTGTCCCTAACTAAATAGTAATGGATAGACAAATAATAGATATTTGAGGAAAGGCTTTATTGTGAAGGAGGGACCAATGCAAACAGACAAAAAGAAAATACAGGTGATGCAGAAAACAGGAGAAGCCTCAGATTACCACATTCATGTATCAAGAACAGGATACTATAAACAGAAATAATCTGAAGGGGAAAAAAAGAGCCCCTTGAATTTAAAGGCATAATTGCTGTCTTAAGTTGGGTACTCTACAACCAGAGCCTGAGATGGGAATTCTCATTCATATGATAGATTGAGGGAAAGCTTTCAGGAAAGAGGAGAAAAGGAGGATAGGATAGAGCAATAAACTGACCCAAAAATCTGATCTCATGAGACTTCCTTCAGTCTTTCTTCCTTCGGTCCCATTATGAAAAACCTAGAATATATACTGCAACACTGAATCAATCCCACTTTTAGGCAAGGGTCCAGCCTTTTTACTCCCATGTCAGTCAATTATTGTTTTAGGTCTGAGCCCAGAGGAGTAGGTGTGAAGTCATCAGAAGAGGCAGATCCTAATTGGCCAGGATAAATCTCTAGAGAAGGGGATGCTATGACTTCACTAGCCCACACTCCTAGCAACTAGAGGATGGCCACATTGGCTAGTAAGGAACAGACTACCCAAATATACTCTTCTCTCATTCATTTTTATTAGGCAGAATAATTTGATCATTTCCTAATAACCCTTAGTATTCCTGCTTTCTTCTCTCTCAGACACACTGCAAATAAGTTTCAAAATGATCTAAGGTGTTTTATTTTTTGGGTTTTTTTTTTTTTGCTATTCTGACTTTTAGCTTTTGAAAAATTTAAACAAATAACAGCAAGACTCACTTGCAATGAACCTTCAACAAATATATGCCCACTCTTAGGCTAACACCTGGCATCAGCCTCCTTTCACTTCTATTTTTATAGCTTGCATTACATAACTGCGGAAGTTTCATTTAAATCTTCTTCTGCTTTCATTATATTAATAGAAGGTCTAGAAAAATAGTGAGTGAAGAATTATCAAAGAAATTATACTAGAAAAATTTCCAAAGTGAAAGGCATGTTAACTCCAGATTAAAAGTGTCCACTGGGTGCCCAGTGAAATCAATTAAAAAAGAACCCACAGAAAGGCACATCCTGAAATCTTAGAACACTGGCAATGAAGAAAAGTTTCCAAAGGTTTTGAGACAGAAATCCAAGGCTATTTTTTGTAGTCCTTTTGATATTATTTGATTTCTTTAAACTACAAGTCACAACAGCTGTAACACAGTATCTGCAACCCCTAGAAACCTTACATTCCACAAAACTGATCACTAAAAATAATAGGGCTCTTGGAAAAAAAAATGATTCAAGAAGACTGCTCAAAACTATGGGAAGCTTGTTAAAGCACCAAAAACACCAAAATAAATCCTAATAAAAAATATACATGTATTTTCAAAGATAGCAATGGAGTATAGGACAGGAGGATGTGAAATTAGCAAATGTCCCACAAAAAGCCAGGATCCAAGGGGTCTGAGAAGCAGTAGCCCATGTCAAGCCACGGCAGAGGTGATGTGATGTCTTACCTTTAAATCTTTTTATTATGTAATACTTAAGTACACAGAATTTTAGCAAAATAGACTCTTATAGATCTAGCCCAATTCACTAGTCTGGGGAGCACTTTGTTCATGAAAAAGTAGAAACAGACCCACTGAGTGATACTGAATGGTATCACAGAGACCCACTTGGAAGATCCTAATCCCTGTCCTCTCCATCCATCTAATCTTCTATTTTTTAAAATATTTATCTATTTTTGAGAGAGAGAGAGAGAGACAGCGTGAGCAGGGGAGGGACAGAGAGAGAGAGAGAGAGAGAGGGAGACACAGAATCCTAAGACAGGCTCCAGGCTCTGAGCTAGCTGTCAGCACAGAGCCCGAGGCAGGACTCGAACCCACAAACTGCGAGATCATGACCTGAGCCGAAGCCGGACGCTTAACCAATTGAGCCACCCAGGTGTCCCCATCTAATCTCTTTTAAATGTTTATTTATTTTGACAGAAACAGAGTACTTACAAGTGATAGAGGGACAGAGAGAGAGAGAGAGGGAGAGAGAGAATCCCCAGTAGGGCTAGATCTCACTAACCCTGAGATCATGACCTGAGCAGAAATCAAGCTTCAGAGACTTAATTACTGAGCCACTCAGCACATATTTTAAATGATTGTGTTAAATGAGTACAGAAATGAAAGAAAAGAAGCCTGGGTTTGCCAGAAGGAAGCTATGTTCTCATTCTCTAGACAGCTGATCTCAACCAGAGGTAATTCCTCCTTCAAGAGGGCATTTTTATTGCTACAACGGGCAAGAAGAGTGGTACTACTGTGGCACCCTGTGGGAAAAGGTCAAGGATCCTAAATGCAAAGCGCAGGCTCCCAAACAGAGAATTATCCCACCCAAAGCATTAGTACTGCAGAGGTTGAGATATCCTGTCCTCAGTTAACAAAACGGCCTTCTTTCCACATCCAGATCCTAATCCAGGCTAAGGGTTAGAAGTTACAGGGGAGCTCTTTCTTAAAATTGAAGTCTTCTCTAAGTGGAATGGGTTGCCTGCTGAACAGCAAGCATTCTCTCCTTTCAAATTTTCAACAGAAGTCAAATGGTGACTCTGCAGAGCTGTTGGAAGGCGATCTGCACCTTGGAAGAAATATAAAGTGAAATACGTAGGGTTCCTCGCAACATGGAACTCTCATGATGAGACATGAGATGGGAAGCCCTGAAAGGTGAATTAAACTGAGTAATGTGCACGAAAGTTCTAATACAACTCTCGGATACATTGGCAAGAAATTATTAAAAAACACCATTGCAAGGGAAAACCATATATGCCCACAGAATGATGAGAGGAGTGTGATTTCTCCCCTGGGGCAGCACATCAACCGTGCACAGTCTTCACTCTCCAGGACAAGACAGCTTTCTCACTCCATGCCTTTAATTTAAAAAGTATAGAAATTAAGGAAAGGGAGTAAAGAAAAAAGGAGAGGAGATTCTAATTTTTAAAGTTCCTTTGCTTAAGACTATAAATGGTAACTATGGCCCTCTCCTGTAATGTATTGAAACAGAAAGGGGCATAGATCACTTTTATGGTTCAGTCAAGGGGTTCAGCCTTACCAATGGCTTTTGCATTTTTTTAAAGATTTTTAAAAAGTTCTATCTATGGAAGACCTCTTTGGAATGAAACAAGACCAAAAATGGGGACAGCAAGCATTTAAAATTTTAAGCTGAGGAATTGTGTCTTAGGGGCATTTTTGTCTTCAAGAGTGCAAATTTTATCATCTTGTGTTAACTCATGTTTATTTCATTATGGATTTTTTTGGGTATTTTGTTACATTCCAATGTTATGACTTGAATATCTGCTTAACCTTTTAATATTGAATATTCCAGGGGTGTGTGTGTGTGTGTGTGTGTGTGTGTGTGCGCGCGTGCACACATATACACATTTGTCTGACAGTGATTATTAAATAATTCCATTGTAACTATTTCCCTAAGTGAACTTAGCTTTTCTCTCAGATACCACCTGCTAGGTTCAGTGACAGCTTTTCCTGATACTCAATGACAATTTCTCTTAATTTAACATTTTTAATGAAAAATAATGTAGGAGTTAAAATTGGGATAAGAGTACATTGGTACCATAGCTGGCATAAAACCTACCAATTAGACATTATATGAATTAAAGTTTTATGTGTTTTTAATTGTACTTTCAATAAATGAAGAGTACAGCTTGTCTATTAACTATACAATAAATTATTTAACTATGGAGTCAGTCCTGAATTTTATAGATTTTAATTATCTGGAGAAAAAGCAGAGACGTGACAAAGGAGGAGCACAAAGAGGTATGATCAAGAAGATCCCGCATGCCTTTCAGTGTGAGAAAACATGTAACCACATGGTGGTACTTGTGTAATTATAAAGCATGTAAATTTGAGATTACTACCAACCACATCATAGACATTAATAAGCCTGATGGAAAATTAACTCAAGGTTCCAACTCATAGGCTGGTTTAAAGAAATAATATCCAGCTGCCTACCAATTCAAAATATTTCCTCAGTAATGGCTCACATTTTGACTGAAAACAAGAAAGTAGGTTGCCTGGTTTTCATACTGCTCAATAAAAAAAAAATCCCTCTTTGGAATGCATCCCAAACCTGATGGTAATTTGTAAAGTAAAGACAAAATAAGAGAAGAGAATATTAACCAGCTCCCTCCCAAAACCAGAGAAGCACAAAGGACATTTGTAATCACTCATCTGTACAACTTGCTACCCACATAGGAGCATATCCTATGTTGAGGTACTGAGCCAGGTCCTGGTTCCACATGTAGTTGAGTAAGATGTCAGCTGGGTTTGTTGAAGATAGACACCACAGGTACAATTAGTTCTACCCTAACCAAATCCTCCCCTCATATCCACTTCAATCCTAGGGCATCTCAGGGCTTAGAAATTTCAGTGGAAGAAAAATTAAAAGATATTTGGTTCTTGTAAGCCGTATCTAAGTACCCTTTATTTTTACATCCTAGGTGTTATTTTTGATGTGATATTCATTTCACTGTGCTTGGAAAAGAGACCTTGTAATGCTTTAGACAAGCCTGGCAGCTGCAGCTTTATTATGAAACCACAGTGAATCCCATATCCACTGTCATTAAGGCATACTGTGAAATGATTCAGTGGCAGGTCTTGAAAGAGATGTGGAAAACATTGGCAGAAAGGGGATGATGGAGATCCTGGCAAGATGGCGTACAAGTAGGGAGCTCCGTACTTTTTTGTCAGCCTGCACACTGAACTGCAAGAGTCTGGGAGGAAAAGAGACAGAGTCCGCGAAGAAGACAGCTTCTTAGGTGCGTGATTGCTAACTGAGGAAGATAAAAACCGGCTGGGAACCAGAGGCATGGAGGGGAGGGAGACCCCTCCATGGAGAGCTGCGGAAAGACAGAGGAAGAGAAAGAGATGTTAAAACTGCTATAAACTGTCTCTGAAGAAGAGAAAAGACTCAGCCCAGGACAGAGAGGGATCCTATTATCCCATCTGTAACTGCAGGGCATTTGGCGAGACTTGGGGTTTTTTTTCCTAGCTGTGGTGGTTTCCTTGGGCTAGGTGCCCTGATCTCAGGCAGTGCTAGGAGAAGCTGCTCCCCTACTCCCACTACTCAACCCCCAGCTAAGAAGTTGCCAGGCCTGCAGGAGTACATTTTGGGTGATATCTTTAAAGTGTACAGACTAAAATCTGGAAATGAGGCAGGGCGTAAGAAATACAACTTAGCCCACTGTGGCTACACCTGCTGCACAGGGAGACTGGACCCAAAAGAGTGAATTGCAATGCTTGGTTCCAGAAGGGACTGGAGCACCGCCATTTTTCTTTCCACAACCACCAACGCAGAGCCTCAGGGAGCTGCCTGCAAAACCCATAGTGGAGTTGAGACCTGCCTACACCAAACCACACTCATCCATGCTGGAGAGCTTTTATACACACACAGACACACACACACACACATATATATACCAGAGCTTGGGGCAAGGGGCAAGACCACATTGATGCATTGCTATGATCAATTCTTGCTATTCAGATATATTTTATCTCATTCTTATATCTCCCCTCCGCTTGACTGGGCACTCTGGTCATTGGTTTGCTTAAACAGTCATATTTAATCTATTCTCTTGATACATATTCTATACCTCTGTCTCTACCTTCCTTTCTCTCTCTATATGGGATAATCAGACTATGTAGCTTCCTTGGGTAACATTATCTTCCGTTTTTTCTTTTTCTCCTCACCTCCTCTATATTTGCCTTTTTCTCTCTCTGAATTAAGACTTTTAGTCTCTCTGCCTGGTCAATGTTCCACTTTGCTTCCTCCCCACCCCCGTCACTTCTCTCCTTGTATATGCTCTTCCATCAACATTGTTTCCATTCTGCTTTTTATTTGTAGCTGGGATTTCTGATTTTATACTTTTTTATACTTTTAGACTGTCCTTTGTCTTTTGTTGTTTTTGTCCCTGCCCCCCCCCCCTTTTTTTTCCCTTTTCACTTCTGGTTTGCTTGTTTGACTTGTCTGTGTGTTTTTGTGCTTTTGTTCCCTGTATATCTGTCTGACTGTTTTCCTTTTCTGGGCTATCTCAAGAAACAAACCAAAGTACACATGGTGGAGAGTCCCAAATTTCAATATGAATAGGGAAATAAAATAACCAAAGTAACAAAAGAGACCAAGGGACACCATCAAAAGAACACTTCCTAAATGGACAGGCCCAGACAATCAATGAGCCTCCTTTAATATAGCAATACTCCCAGGTGCAGAGTGCATAAGAAGCTTTTAAAACTGACGAGACAGAAAGCGAGCCAAAATGATGAAATGGAAAAACTCTTCTCTAAAGAAATTCCAGGAAGAAATCACAGCTACAGAATTGCTCAAAACAGATATAAGCAACGTAACTGATCAAGAATTTAGAACAGTTGTCATAAAATTAATTGCTGGGCTTGAAAAAAGGCATGGAAGACATTAGAGAAACTATTGCTACAAAGACTACGGACCCTAAAAATAGTTGTGACAAATTAAAAAATGCTATAAATAAGGTACATAGTACAATGGAGACGGCCACAGCACAGGACTGAAGAGACAGAGAGGAGAATAGGTGAATTATAAGACACAATTATAGACAAAAAGGAAGCCGAGAAAAAGAGAGATAAATTGATCCAGGAGCATGAAAGGAGAATTCGAGAACTGAGTGATACAATCAAACAGAACAATATCTGTATCAAAGGAATTCCTGAAGAAGAAAGAGAGAAAGGCACTGAAGGGTACTTGAACAAATTATAACCAAGAACTTTCCCAGTCTGGGGAGGAAATAGAAATTGAAATCCAAGAGACACAGAGAACTCCTCTCAGACATAACTTGAATCAACCTTCCGCATGACATATCATAGTGAAACTGGCAAAATATAAGGAGAAAGAGAGAATTCTGAAAGCAGCTAGGGATAAAAAGGCCCTAACATACAAAAGGAAACCTATCCAGAGTGGTTATAGACCTATCTAATGAAACTTGGCAGTCCAGGAAGGAATGGCAGGAGATCTTCAATGTGATGAACAGAAAAAATATGAAGCCAAGAATCCTTTATCCAGCAAGCCTGTCGTTCAGAATAGAAGTAGAGAGAAAGGTTTTCCCAAATTAAAAAAAAATTGAAAGGATTCATTACCACCAAACCAGTCCAACAAGAAATCCTAAGAGACACTCTATGAGGAAACTGTTGCAAGGAATATGAGGTACCACAGATACAACTACAACCATGAACACTACAGAGAACACAATGACGGTAAACCCATATTTTCCAATAATAACACTAAATGTAAATGGACTAAATGCTCTAATCAAAAGACACAGAGTAACATAATAGATAAAAAACCAAAATCCACCTATTTGCTGCTATAAGAGACTCATTTTGGATCTGAAGAGACCTTCAGATTGAAAGTAAGAGGATGGAGAAAAATCTATCATATGACTGGAAGTCAAAAGAAAGCTGGAGTAGACTTACTTATATCAGACAAACTGGACGTTAAAGTAAAGGCAGTAACAAGGATGAAGAAGGGCATTATATAATAATTACAAGGTCTCTCCATCAGGAAGAGCTAACAATTATAAATATCTACATACTGAATTCGGGAGCACGCAAATACATAAAATAGGTAATCACAAACAGAAACAATCTTATTGATAAGAATGTGCTAATTGCAGGGGATTTTAACACTCCACCTAAAGCAAAGGATAGATCAACTAGATAGAAAATCACTAAAGAAACAATGGACCAGAACGGCACACTGGAACAGATGAATTTGACAGATATATTTAGAATTATACATCCTGAGGGTAGGGAATTCACCTTCTTCTCGAGTTTGTGTGGCACATTCTCCAAGATAGGTCACATACTGGGTCATACAGCAGCCCCCCCATAAATATAAACGAATTGAGATCATAACATGCACACTTTCAGATCTCAATGCTATGAAACTTGACATCAGTCCCAGGAAAAAAATCTGGAAAACCTCCAAAAACATGGAGGTTTAAGAACACCCTACTAAAGAATGATTGGGCCAATTAGGCAATGAGAGAAGAAATTAAAAAATATATGGAAACAAATGAAAATGAAAATACAACAATCCAAACCCTTTGGGATGCAGCAAAGGGAGTCCTAAAAGGAAAATATATTGCAATCCAGGCTTATTTCAAGAAACTAGAAAAAGTGCTAATACAAAATCTAACAGCGCATCTAAAGGAACTAGAAGGGAAGCAGCAAGAGAATACCAAACCCAGCAGAAAAAAAGAAATAATGAAGATCAGGGCAGAAATAAACAATAGAGAATCCAAACAAAACAGGTGAACAGATCAATGAAACCAAGAGTTAGTTTTTTAAAAGATTAAACAAAATTGATAAACCTCTAGCCAGGCATCTCAAAAAGAAAAGAGAAAGCACCCAAATAGACAAAATTATGAATGAAAATGGATCTAATGAAAATGGATTTCTAATGAAAATGGATTACAACCAATCCCTTAGAAATACAAGCAATAATTATAGATTACTATGAAAAATTATATACCAAAAAACTGGACAATCTAGAAGAAATGGACAAATTCCTAAACATACATGCACTACCAAAATTCAAACGAGAAGAGATAGAAAGCATGAATAGACCAATAACCAATGAAGAAATCAAATCTGTTATCAAAAGTCTCCCAATGAGTAAGAGCCCAGGACCAGATGGCTTCCCAGGGGAACTCTACCAGACATTTAAAGCAGAGCTAATACCCATTCTTCTCAAGTTATTCCAAGAAATAGAAATAGAAGGAAAAATTCCAGACTCATTTTACAAAGCCAGCATCACTTTGATTCCCAAACCAGACAGAGACCCAGCCAAAAAAACAGAGAACTACAGACCAATATCCTTAATGAATACAGATGCAAAAATACTCAACAATATACTAACAAATCGAATTCAACAACATATAAAAAAATTATCCATCATGATCAAGTGGGAGTCATTCCTGGGTTACAGGGCTAGTTCAATATTCACAAATCCATCAAGGTGATACATCACATTAACAAAAGAAAAGATAAAAACCATATGATCCTGTTGATAGATGCAGAAAAAGCACTTGACAAAATACAGCATCCTTTCTTTAAAAAAAAAAAAAACCTGAGAAAGTCAGAATAGAAGGAACTTACTTAAACATTATAAAAGCAATTTATGAAAAGCCCACAGGAATATCATCCTCATTGGGGAAAAACTGAGAGCTTTCCCCTTGAGATCAGGAACAGGACAGGGATGTCCACACTGACCACTGTTGTTTAACACAGTGCTGGAAGTCCTAACATCAGCAATCAGACAACAAAAGGAAATGAAAGGCATCAGAATTGGCAAAGATGAAGTCAAACTTTCACTTTTCGCAGATGACATGATACTCTACATGGAAAACCCGGCGGACTCCACAGAACCCTTCTAGAACTGATCAATGAATTCAGTAAAGTTGCAGGGTACAAAATCAATGTACAGAAATTGGTTGCATTCCTATACACCAATAATGAAGCAATGGAAAGAGAAATCAAGAAACTGATCCCATTCACAATTGCACTATTACCATAAAATACCTAGGGATAAACCTAACCATTGATGTAAAAGACCTACATGATGAAAACTACAGAAAACTTATGAAAGAAATTGAAGGGGACACCAAGAAATGGAAATACATTCCATGTTCATGGATCAGAAGAATAAACATTGTGAAAATGTCATTACTCCCCAAAGCAATCTACACATTCAATGCAATCCCCATCAACACTGCACCAGCGATCCTCAAATTTGTATGGAACCACAAAAGACCCCAAATAGCCAAAGTAATATTGAAGAAAAAAACCAAAACGGGAGGCATCACAATCCCAGACTTTAGCCTCTACTACAAAGCTGTCATTATCAAAACAGTATAGTAGTGGCACAAAAACAGACACAGACCAATGGAATAGAATAGAGAACCCAGAATTGGACCCACAAATGTATGACCAATTAATTTTTGACAAAGCAGGAGAGTATCTGATGGAAAAAAGATAGCCTCTTTAACAGATGGTGCTGGGAGAACTGGACAGCAACATGCAGAAGAATGAAACTAGACCACTTTCTTACACCATACACAAAAATAAACTCAATATGGATGAAGGACCTGAATGTGAGACAGGAAACTCTCAAAACCCTAGAGTAGAAAGCAGGAAACAGCCTCCTTGACTTCAACTGCAGCAATATCCTAGTCGACACATCCCCAAAGGCAAGGAAATCAAGAACGAAAATGAACTATGGGGACCCCATCAAGATAAAAAGCTTCTGCACGGTAAAGGAAACAATCAAGAAAATTAATAGGCAACTGATGGAATGGGAAAAGATAGTTGCAAATGACATATCAGATAAAGGGCTAGTATCCAAAACCTACAAGGAACTCACCAAACTCTACACCCGAAAAACAAATAATCCAGTGAAGAAATGGGCAGAAAACATGAATAGACACTTCTCCAAAGAGGACATCCAGATGGCCAACAGACACATGAAATGATGCTCAGCATCACTCATCATCAGGGAAATACAAATCAAAACCACACGGAGATACCACCTCATGCCAGAGTGGCTAAAATGAACAAATCAAGAGACTATAGATGCTGGTGAGGAGGTGGAGAAACGGACACCCTCCTACACTGTTGGTGGCGATGTCAACTGGTGTAGCTGCTCTGGAAAACAGTATGGAGGTTCCTCAAAAAACTATCAATAGAACTCCTCTATTACCCAGCAATAGTACTGCTAGGGATTTACCCAAGGGATACAGAAGTGCTGATGCATAAGAGCACATGTACTCCATTGTTCATAGTGGCACTTTCTACAGTAGCCAAATCACAGAAAGAGCCTAAATGTCCATCACCTGATGAATGGATCAAGAAGAAGTGGTATATATATACAATGGAGTATTACATGGCAATGAGAAAGGATGAAATATGACCATTTGTGGTAATGTAGATGGAACTCGAGGGTGTCATGCTAAGTTGAGTAAGTCAGGCAGAGAAGACAGATACCGTATGTCTTCACTCATAAATGTTACTGGAGAAACTTAGCAAAGGACTACGGGGGAAGATGAAGGGGGAAAAATAGTTTGAGAGAGGGAGGGAGCCAAACCATGAGAGATTCTGGAATACTGAGAACTAAGGGCTGATGGGGGAGGGGGAGAGAAGAAGAGGTTGATGGGCATGGAAGAGGGCACTTGTCGGGATTACCACTGGGTGTTACACAGAAACCAACTTGACAATAAACTATAAAAGAAAAAAAAAGAAGAACATACCGAGATTCAAAAAAAAAAGAGGGGGGATGATGGTATGGGATTTGGTGCCTCAAACTGTAAACTAGATAATAAGAGTACTATAATCCCCTTGATAAACTCAATTCTCTGGGTCTCCTGATGGCTGCATTCACTTTATCAACTGGTAACTTTGCCTTAATGACATTTGTAAGGCATAATTTTCTATGGACACCACACTGTGCCTATGGGATTGTCCATGCCTCATGGGAATAGACAGAAATTTTGGAAATTAGGAGAGATGTCAACAGGGCCTCGTGCTGAGGAGGGACACAGAAACATCAATAGAAGCCCATTTTCCCCTCTCTCCACTCTCTCCATTCATTCTTATTTTTGCATCTGCCTCTCAGGTTAGGGATAATTGTTTAGAGATAAAGCAAGAAATCTGGAATGGATTCTGAAGAAAAAGCAGATGTCTGTAATGAGCTGATGGGCTCCTGGTTCAAAAAGTAGCCCCAGTAGAATTAAGAGCCCAAATCCCTTTACTTGCCCTTTTATTGCAGGGGATTTGTATCATCACCTATTGTTAAACCACTAAATCCTTTCCACCTTGATGTTTGATGCTTCTCTGAATGATTTGGCTTCCTGCTCTGGCTTTTCTTCTTTGGTTTAGCCTTCTCAAATAGGCGTGGTCTCACATTTCATTTAGAACTTATTTTTCCTATATACTGTCACATATTTCTATCTGCATTTAAAAATATCTCTAATCCATCATCTCCTTCTCAGTTTCCTTCCTTCCTCCTTTTTACTTCCATAGGTTTTCAACAAAACATATTCATCATTTTAAGGTTGTCCAGTATTGTGCTTGGCACCAGTCTCTGGAAGTTTCCTCCTTCCTCTCCTACCCCTAGCATACATTAGTGTGTCTTTTTTTTTTTCCCTAGATCAGAACTCAGCCAACTATGACCTGTAGAACAAATTTGGCCCACCATCTCTTTCTGTACATAAAGTTTTATTAGGACACAGCTATGCTCATTTGTTTATATTTTGTGTATGGCTGTTTTCATGCAGTGAATGAGTGCTTACACATAGATGGTATGTCCCCTAGAAAAAGACTGTGGACCTCTTTCCTAGAAAAAAGTCTCTTTTTAGTGTTTCTTTCCTTTCTTCTCTTGCCTGTTCTTTTAAGTTAGACAAAGATCCTAAGGTTAAGAAACTCAACCAGAAATAATACAAGTCTAGAGATGCCAACTGATTTCATTTAACTTTATAGAAGGGTGGACTCCATTCTAAGATTATTAAAAACTTTTACTATTTCTCAAATATAACAACATATTGTTTCTACCTTTACCACATCCTAAAATTCAAAGCTGCTTATTTATTTATTTAACCCAGCTCAACTACCCCTACTTTCATAAAGCCTTTCCCATTGCTTCTAATTGTTTAGACCATTTCCCCACTTCTGAGACACAACCTTCCCCCATCTCACTAGCTCACTCATCCCTGCTTACTTTCTCCTGCTCTCTTCTTCTTTTAACCTTCCTGCCTCTTGTGATTTATGGTTTAGCAATATTTTTTTTATTGTTTGAGAATGCCTTGTAGGTTTCCTTTTACTCTAAGCAGGATTTTTTTCAATGAAGCACACATAGTACATCACCTAAGATGGATTCTGGAAAATAAAAATGTTTCCATCTCCTCCCATGAGTGAATACCCTTTTCTATTCTTTCCTAGTCTTCATGAGAATTTCTATTTTTATCATTGGTTCTGAAATAGCATCTCTAATAGATGCAAGATACAATCTTGAAGAGACAATATTGAATAAAGAGGGACACTGTATGTTATTTGAAACAGTTCACAAAATTTAAAAGCTGTAAGCATTCAGTTAACATTTATATTATCAGACTTTCTTGGAAAATCAGAAATTCTGATACCCCAGGGGTTTTCACATGACTTCAATCATCTAGAGCTATCTAGAGCTCTCTAGTACTATCCCCTTTAGAAGAGTCATATACTTTCTTATTTCCAGTTCACCAAATTCCTGACATTCCTGTTACCCTGGGATGAGCCAGCTTCATCATTTGTGTTCCCTATTCATTCCCCTTAGGCATTTAATTTGTGATTCCTGCTCTAAACCAAATGTCAAAGGGACGTGAACATTTGACTGGAAGGCTATATTCCAGAGGTGGTTAATATTAATTACTTCATATAACTGGAAATAGAGGTAGTACACTGGGAGGAAATGGCAGGTTCATGGAATAATATCTCAGAAATCCTAGAGAAATACAAAAGCCAACCATGGAGCTTTGATAATCTGTGTAGATCATCAAGATCAGGCTAAACTCTAGGTTTGATCATAGCACTTTGGAATATATGGTAAAGTGGGTGTTAGGGGCTGAACTGTGTTCTCTCAAAATTCATGTACTGAAGCCCTAACCATCAATACCTCAGCCTGTGACTATATTCAGAGATAGGCCCTTAAAGGGATGATTAAGTTAAATTAGGTCATTAGAATGGCCTTATTAATCAATCTAATATCTTATATAAAAAGGAAATTTGGACACACAAAAAAACACCAGGGGTATGTGTGTACAAAGGGATGAACATTTGAGGAGGCAGCAAGAGGGAAGTCATGGAAAGAGGCCTCAGAAGAAACCAAACATGATAAAATCATGATTTTGAACTTCTAGCATCCAGAACTGTGAGAAAATAAATTTCCGTTGCTTAAGCCACCCAATCTGTGGCATTTTGTTAGGGCAGCACTAGCAAACTGATACACTGCAGCCCCTACAATAGTCTCCTCCTTAGTCTTTTATGAGATTTTTTCTCTCATTCTCTTCTAACCCTGAAAACTACACGTTCACTTGTCCTCTCCCAATCTCTTACAAGCCATTCTCACAGCCACTAATACATTTCCCCTTCCTCACTCTTCACCATACCAACCTATCTGCATTTTTTTGCATGGTGATGATTGCCAAGATGCCACAGTTTACTTAATATGACCCATCAATGGGAGGCAGTAGAGACTGAGGGACTATAACAAGCATATATTTATTCTTCCTCATTCAGTCTAGAAATACAGAGCAAAACAGTCATTGCTACTTCTGAGTTACTTTTTCTGTTGATGTTCCCAACATATCATATATCTCTACTCTTGGAACATCTTGTTGTCCAGAAGAGCCTGATTGCAGATAATTCCTTTCTTGGCAATCATAAAAGTCTCTATTCTTGACTCAAGAAAATTGGCCTGGAACTTTTCTCTCAAGATTCATCCTTTCTTCTACCAATATGCAAAGGTGACTATGGCTTGTTGAAAAAGGGTCCCTTAAAGCAGGCATGAGGGATTTTGCTGGATGAATTTTCATGGTATGAACACTGCACAGTGGGGCCAAGTAGTCAACTTGGCCTTTCAACTTAATGAAATTAGAACACAATCTTTACAACAATGTACTTTGTTTTGCACTTTTGCAGAAAACATGACATACCTCTTTGCATTATTGAGAGATAACCCATAAAGAATGAAAACTCCCTGGAAACAGTGATTAGTTTCTTTCTTTGTGTGTATCCCTATGTTGCTGGAACTTGACATTTCATTGGACAACCATCTGTGGCAGCCACGACTGTGCCCTAGTTAAAAGTAAATCCCTCTTAAAATACCTCATGTAACTTTTGCAATGATTAACATTATCCAAGATGATAGTTAACTCAAGACAGTTCCTTGAAAGGAGTTGTCTAATGGGGTTTGGAGTTTATAGAGAGAAGCTGCTTTAAGAAGAGAGCATATCCAAGTAGGTGCCAGAATGGAGGGATCTGACTGACTGGTTAACTGGGCATCTCGGATAGGTAGAGACACATGCTGGTTTTCTAGGCATGGGTCTATTTGAGAATATCTTCAGATTGAATTGCTCTTTTGCCTGACCAGAGTCAATACTAACATCTGCAGATTTTGTATTTAAAATAAATATATTAACATATAAGCTTTAGAAAATGTACAATAAAGGATATTATTCACTCTTTTTCAAATAAATATTCATTTTTGAGTTTACAATAGGTCTCCTTTCAAAAATACACCCATCTATTACAATTTCCGAAGTGTATCCATGTGATTACAAGTTTTTCCAAAACCATAAATATGACTTTAAACAAACCCTAATGCATAAAATATAATGAGACTTGGAAATGGAAATATGTATATATTTTGCATATGTTAACATACATGTACATACACAAACCTCAAACAAGTGCACACATACACATATACTTACACATACGCATAAACTAATGCCAACCACTTCCTGCTAGGTTTTAATTCAAGTGCCGAGTCCAAAGATTAATGATTTCTATGGATGGAGCTAGAGAGTATTATGCTACGCAAAATAAACCAGAGAAAGATAAATATCAAATGACTTCACTGATAGGTGGGATTTAAGAAACACCCAAGCATGGGGAGGTGGAAAAGAGGGAGGGGCAAAACAAGAAACAGACTTAACCATAGAGAACAAACTGATGGTTACCAGAGGGGAGGTGGGCAGGTGGATGGGTTAAATAGCTGATGGGGACTAAGGAGGACACTTGTGATGAGCACTGGGTGTTGTATGGAGGTGTTGAATCATTAAATTGTATACATGAAACTAATCGTACACTGTATGCTAACTAACTCTAATTTAGATTAAAAATTTTTTAAAAAGATTAATGATCTCCATGAGTAGGTGCTGAAACAAGTAGGTAAAAAGGCCAGTGGCATTTTGACAGCTAACCGTACAACGAGGATGTGTTACCCAGTTTTCATTAGAATAAATCACTTTCAGGCTAGTTTTGCCTTTGACTCCATTACTCCACTTGCTCCCAAATAGGTCTGAGGATGGATGCTCGCTTAGGCAATGATATCAGATACAAGAAACAGAGACCGTCATCTCCAAAATCTTCCCTGAAATCATGTATAGAGCACTGAGTACCAAAGAGTCTCATTAATAAACACTTAATGAACTAGCTCAAAGTTTCAGTTTTCCTGTCTAGATCTCATCCTTACTATGGGAAGCCAAGCCAAAGGAGTATATTAAGCCAATAAGAGCAGACTGTATCTGGGAAAAAGACAAAGGGGATGCATCCTTTGAAAAGCACATTTCATATTTAGATTTCAATTCTCCTTCCACTGCTAGCCCTGTGACACAGAGTAGGCTGTTGCTACTGGCCAGGACGTTTCCTCACATGTCTGATCCTCTCTCTTAGGGAAGATTTACCCTCTGATAAAGCGAGCCACAATTTGGAAACCCTCATTTCCTGAACAGAGCCTGCCAGTCACTCCAAATTCATGTGGGTAAAAGAAAGTTAAGTGATTTGCAGCATTTTATAGATTATATCCCCCCAAACGTATAACCCAGACTAAGGAGATTTATTTGGATGAAATGAGAAATGACCTTAAACTGTCTTTCACTGTCACCAAACCCCAGACAAACTTGCCAAGTTTATAAATGTTTACCTATTATTTTTTGTCAATCTTTCCTCTTATTTCATGGGTAACCCACCTCTACCTTCTCCTCTGTAATGAAGAAAATATATCAGCAGTTCCAAAAGAAACTGATTAGAGTATTTTCCCACCATTCTGCTGATTATGGAGCACAGATTGTGTACATGAATTTTAGATAAGCATCCAAACTTTTATTGGCATTAAGTATCACTATCTGAATTTAACCCACACTAGTTGTGATGAATCTCACATTTTATACATTCAGTATCATGCAACATGATAGTGTGCATATTTACACATGAAACAGTAATGTCTCCATTATTACATGGAAACATCCTCATTCACTTTTCTCGTATGATATACCTAATCTTATCCTTTGCTACCAACTGCTCATAGTTAAATCTTCTTCTTGCTCCCTTGCATATATAGTACAAATAATAAGATTCTGACATCTTCTGAGACAAGCAGACTTTTCTGATCTTTATCATTTAAAAAAAAAAAAGGTAATAGGTAGACTTGTTATCAATTAAAAAAAAAACACCCTCATAGTCATCCAATGAATTTACACCAACCCTAAACAAACATCTGGTCCCAGCCTTTTCTCATTTCTCACTTTTTATAATTATGAGTTAGGTAACATAGGAATTTTTGTGTAAATAGTCTTAAACTCAGTAGAAACTATAACTATTCTGGACTGTTATTTTAATACTTTCATTTAAGGTTTACTTTTCATCATATGTAAAGAGTTCTTATCAGGATCATTATTATCTAGTAGTATAAATGACCCAAGATGTCCTGCATTGCATCCAGATCTAAAAATAAATAAATAATCTTATAATTATTATGATGACTTCTTAAAACATTCTTGCTGCTCCTCCTAAATTCTTTTAGATTAACTTGAAAACAATACTTGAAGATAATGGATATTGACAATATTATATAAGGCATTATGATTCTTTGGGCACAAGTACATTTCAATATGTATATATGACCAATGAACACAGGATGGTATGAAATAAAGCTGTGTACAAAGCAGCAAATGGACAAATAAAAAACATGAAGCTGATCTTTGACTTGAGATCAGTTTGTTTTCTTCTATTTTCCCAGTACTGGTTCATATTCCAAGAGTCTCTGCTATATAGTTACATTTTTCTGTTTTATAAGTGCAAGAGTCAAGTGATGTGCCAAAATATCAGGGAGAGTATCAACTCATCACTAGAAAAAGATCACTAATATGGGTGATTTTGATATAAGGAACTTGCTGATGAGGTCATATCGATTCACTTTAATGTGACATTGTTTGTGCTGTTCAACATGTGTACAGTTGTCTTCGGGCTATCTGTCCAAAGGCTGGTATTGTATTCAATTAGGTTATCAATCCCCAAGACACTCATTCCTCCAAGGGACCAAGTTCAATCCCTCCGAGCCTTAGAAGAGGTAAAGCAGTGTTAAAAAGAATTCTCCTGGACAGGGCTACGATGTTAGAAAATGTTGTTTCCAATGTTTCATTTTTCCCTTAATTTTCTCCCACTATTCAGATACAAAGAATGAGTCTGGCATCAAGAAGGTTTCCAACTGTTTCTTAATAAGAGATGAGCTTAAGGCAATGATTTCTGAACTTAGCTATTCACTGGGGATAACTGGAAGAACTTTAAAAAAAATGCTGATTCCCAAGATCAGAGATTCTGATATAGTAGGACTCAAGTTTGGAAAGTTTTTATCTTTCCCTTTTTCTTTTGATGCCTTGGTAATCTGAAGAGTTTTCAACACCAAAGAAAGGAATTCCTGATTACAGACATTTAAGATTTGACAGTCAAGTTGTGGAAAATCATTTTGTACCATTTATCACTATGTACTCAATCTTCCATACCTCATCCATGACCTAGACAATGATATCTGAGTATTTAGGATTCTTCCTGGACCCCTTCTCTCTCTCTCTCTCTCTGTGTTTGTGTGTGTGTGTGTGTTTGTGTGAATCTTCTCAGTTGAGCTTCTTACATGAGGAAGGTGTATGCACAGATGTTAAAGGCACTGGCTCTCATTTAAGATCTGTGTTCAAATACTGATTTTGCCACTTGCCCTGCCTTTAAGCTTCAGTTAAAATGGGTAACAGTGATATCTGCCTCAAATGGATTGTTGAGAGGATTCATTGTTGTAGCAGATTGCCATCATACTTGATAGATAAGAAGCACTCCGTAAATGTAGATTATTTTAATGATTATATTTTAAAAACTTATTGGGATCTTAAACTTCTGATATTCCTTTTTGGAAATCTTCATCATCTCTGATTATTGAAGCATAGAAAAGGTGGTACCCAAGCACCCTAACTTCTTTGAGTGTAGTGTCCATTTTCTATTTCAGACATAGTAATCTTTCTTGGGAAGACAAAACAACATTTCCCCTAGATGTCATTAGAATACCTTCTGGTTAACTTCCGTGTGTGCTAAGTGAGAACCCCATCCCTAATGACTTCTGCTGTTAAGCTTGGCCAACTGCTCCAATAAATTGTCCTTTCCTCCCAGGCTCTGGTTTCTCCTGACTTTAACACCTGTTAGTGGAGCCACATCAACTTTTTTGATTACATCTCTCCCACTTCTTTCCTACTAACAAATTATCACTGAGTGTGGTACCTGTAAGACAATTATGAATGATCTGCCAAAATTGTCAGATATTCTAATAAGCAATTCACATTTTGTTATCTTCTAGCTTCTGCTGGAACAAAACCTCCCAGCCTCTCTCATAAGTTAAGCCAGTGCTCCTCAAAGTATGGTATACAGACCAGCACAGTCCATAAATTGTTAGTGATCCATGAGCACATAGAAAGCTTGTACCAGAATATAAATCAACCACGTCCAGAGGCATGTATTTAGTTTAGCTGATTTTTTTTTTTGGTAGGAAAACTTTCTTGATAAAGGAAGTAGTTTGGTGATTCACATTTTGACACACTGCCAACAACCAATTTACAGGCCAGCTCCTCTATGTAGCAGCATGCTAGAATGTGTGCTCGGAGTCAGAGACACAACACTGAGCAAGACAGAAGAGGTCTGTTCTCTAATATAGTTCATGTCCTATCCAAGTTTGGAGTTGAGGAGGAGACACTAACCAACCCTTAGTAAATTTCAGGAGTAATAAGTGCTAAGAAGAAAGTAAAATTAATGGGATGGAGAGAATCTTGAGGACGTAACATCTGGGCTAAGACTTGAATAATATCAAAGAGTCAGTCATGTAAAGACAGGAAAAAGGAAGAGTACTCTGGGGGGCGGGAAGCTGATACAGAGGCTTAATAAGAGAACATCAGTGGTGGAATCTAAATAAATAAGAAATCTAGATAAATAAATAAATCTAAATAAAGAAGGCATAGGAAGTGATATCTGAATAGTAGATAGTAACTAAATCAAAGGAGGCTTTGAATGTTATGGAGGTAATTTACATTTTCACCTTGTTGTGATGAAAAAGTACTTCAAGTCTTAAGAAGAGGAAGACCATGATTCAACTTACAGTTTTTGAAGTTTAGTTGTATCTTCCCCTTAGGAACACCTCATACCCCAGTTACTGAGCCTTTTGCCTTGTCCTTTTTACTGACTTGATTCACCCTTCTGTCCTTCTTCTTCCATGTCTCCCTCTTATTCTTTAAAACACAGCTCAAGCCCATCTTTTCTCACTGGTGCTTCCTAATCACTCTAGTCCCCCCTTTTCTCTAACATCTGTAATACTTAATAATTTTAAACTCACCTGGTTACATTTCAAAAGAACATTTGTGCTAGTCTTCAGATCAGGGTCATAGCATTTATTTGCTTACTTAAAACATCCATCTAAAGCATTCAGTGGTGAGAAATGAATTCCTGGTCATTGTCCCTCCCTTTGCTTTTGACACCATTGCCTGAAAAAAACAGTAGTACTGAGAGGAGAGGTAGGCAGTGTAGAACAGCAGAATATAAACAAGTGTTGTTGAGAGGGGAGTGAGTATTCCTGATGCAAGTATAAAGGAGCAAAGGTGAGACCATTTACAATGTACAGAAGAAAATGAAGAGTATAATTCTTAGCACTTCACCACTCACTCCACTCATGGACAGTCTAGTTTCACTGGGGGTTTGACACTGTCAAATTTCTCATAGTATGAGCCATCTGGTTTCCAAGGCTGCTGTTTTTATACTTTTCTCCAAACCACTGCTTCCCATTGTTATCTCTTATATAAATGGAACAAGAGTGCCATTATGAAATACTTCAGCCTCTTCTGTGATCCAAGTATCTTAATTTTTCATTCTGGATTATAATGTTCTAATTTTCTCATCTGATCTCTTGAATTTGTAGCACAAAATACATTTGGGGCCACGGTATTTTGAATGCCTTCTCACATTTATTATCTGAGATTCTCTGCATTTCTAATGCCTTCCTTTATCTGTTCTACCATGTTCTTATAATCTACCTACTGCTCAGTTCTTAATTAAAAAAAGTTACTCTTGTGAGGTTGAATGGCTGCTTTTGGAACCCAATCAGTAAGATTCTTTTCAGATTTCAGTACTTATCCTGATGAGTGCTTACTTAGTAGATGATTCAAGAATTGATGAGGTTAAAGAGCTGCTTTAGTTTCAGGGAAAATTGCTTGGGAGGGGGAAAAGAGAGAAGACACTGATGTTGATACGGTCTTGTGAGTTTTTCTCCTTCATTTATTTTCATTAAAAAAGATAATTGCCTGAAAACAAGATTGTTTTCTGCCTTGAGGGCACACCTGCTCTTTCTCTGACACATGACTTAAAAGAGTTTCTTCTTGTTTGTAACATCTGTTATTTTCAGTAGAATCTGGATAATCTTTTTTACAGTTAAAAAAAAAAAAAAAGCAAGATAGATAACATTCTTCTAAGCTGAAAGGAACAATAGTCCTAAAGCCTTAGTGTTGTTTTTCTGATGGTCAAAAATACTGCATTCATTTGCAGAAAAGATGCTTTTCTAGGAAAATGGCTACTAGATGGAGTGAAATCAGTTATTACTACCTCCAATGGAAATATAAAAGTGGTATGATTAGGATTCAGGGAATTCAGAGAACAGACTGGCTAAGGTCACCAGAATATTTGTCTTTATAAATACTTGGAGCTACATAATTTTTCCTGTATTATTTTTCTTCTATTTAATGGATGAGATATTAAAATACTCCAGTTGATATTTGTTATGTAATGAGAACTAAAAACCTCTTTCTCCAGTTTTCACTTCATTTTTAAATAAACACAACTATGTTGCTTAAATGAAAGAAAAATGTACCCTGGTTTGCAAAACAGCATATCCACATTGTCACTAAGCAATTGTTCCAGTTGTGTGGGGGTCAAAATTCATTTTAGATTTCTTCTGAATGGATACTGGACTCGTATTTCTATCTTTTCCTTGATTAGCTTTTCTCTTATTTCTTCAAGCAAAACAGAAAAAAAAATGGCGCTCAGTTTCTATAGTCTCAATCACTTATTTCCGGGATTTGGGGGTGTTATTCACCATTTCTATTTACTTGCTAACTTGTACACATAACTGTAGGTTTGGAATTTGGCTATACAAGACAATAAGGAGAGAAAGAAAACCAAAATTGCTTACTCTTGTACATAGTGGGGTAAAAGAAAACTACTGGATAACCTAGGGTCTATAATTACCTATCCTTGTGATTTATCTGTGTTTCAGGTGGGGACATCAAATTTAATTACAAATCTTTGAATCATGACCTCAGTCTCCTTTATGGGCATCTTGAATTTTGGCAATTTGCTCAACTCAGGGATCACCACCATCATATTATTGACTCCCAAAATATCTGATGGTGTATTAGGCACTATATCTATATCCATGCATGGACATCATTTAATTCTATATACTTTACATAAAACATCTCAATCACTTCTTTGTTTGGTAGAGATAATGAGGAAGGAGATTATTTGGCTAGGTCATTAGTTCAAAGCAACATTTCTTATAATAGTCTACTGTATCAAAAGGTCCATCATGTCTATTTTTCAAAATACATAAATTATCTGATGCACTTTTGACAATCTTTTAATATTTTGTACTGTTTAAAATAAATTCTACTTCCTATGGGAAATATAGGGTCATATGAATTACTGCTTTTCCCTAATAAAGCTTGTCTTATGATAGGTATGATGTAATTTAAAGGTGGGAGAAAAGACTGCCATTTAAAAATTCCTCTCTTCTTTGCCCCAAGAGTTCTCATAATATCTCAAATTTCACTTTTAGAGATTAATTTCTTTTGGTCTTAAAGGCTTTTGTGCTACAAGAGCTCTCTATTAAAATGCAAATGCCCCTGGGAGTGGAAACATCTTAAACCAGTAATGAACAACCCAAGGCTCCATGTAGCTCTAAGCTACAGCCAAGATCTAATTCTGCACTAAAAAGATTAAAAATTGCCTTCTTGTTGCTATTTTCAAATATACCCAGTTATTAACATTTTAGTGGAAAGAAAGAAGTATCAATTTTTCATTTACATTTTTCTAGTCAATAAAGTAAATAAAATAAATTGCAAGGATATATATTTTAAGATTAGATCAAGATAAAGATTGAATTTTAAAAAGTTATCTTTGGGGCACCTGGGTGGCTCAGTCAGTTAAGCGTCCGGCTTCGGCTCAGGTCATGATCTCAAGGTTCGTGGGTTCGAGCCCCGCATCGGGCTCTTTGCTGACAGCTAGCTCAGAGCCTGGTGCCTGCTTCAGATTCTGTATCTCCCTCTCTCTCTGACCCTCTCCTGCTCACACTGTCCCTCTATGTCTCTCAAGAATAAATAAAAAGCATTAAAAAAACATTTAAAAAAGTTATCTTCATAATTAAATCTGATTTTAAAAGTATGAATTTGAATTAACTCTGATATGGAATCTTTATGCTTTTGTCAAGATTTTATTTCCCCCAAAACAGGCATTACATAAAAAAGAAAGTTATTGGCATATCAGTTCAATTTAACAATTAGTTATGAAAGATTGACATTTGAAATAATCATATACTTTTAAATATGTCTGATTTGATAGGCACCTTGTTCAAATTTGAATTTGAATTTTTATGTATGCTGAATAATTAGAATTATATTCAGTAAACTCAGTTCAACTTAAAAATAATGCAAAATAAAAATGGGTTTATAACAGATGGGGAAAAACATACACTATTGTAAAAGAGTCTTGAAATACAAAAAGCAGATAGAACTGGGTAAAACATAGCATAAACTATGAACAGCTGAAAGTCATCCTGAAGATAAACACAGAGGGAAATATCAAGCTCGAAGTAAACACATACAACAAAACAAAACAAAACAAAATGAGTTCCTGGTGCAATCCATCAGAGCTCTTTATTAAAGAACCATAATTGGTCTCTATGCAAATACACACACACACACACACACACACACTGAGCAGCAGGACTAAAATCCAAAAAGTGAAGACACTATGCTGACCACCTGGGAAGGGCTCAGACTTGATCTGAGGGCTTATTCCAAGTTCCTATGAGAGAGAGAAGACAGAGCAGAGAGAAGAAAAAAGCGGTAATGAAATGCAGCTCTACTGAGGACAGAAACATAGTTTTGGTTCTCTGCTACCAGAATAAAGCTCTTCTTATTTGGCAATGGGGAAATCAAAGCTGAGGAAACTCCATGACCATGCACCTAAAAAGTAGCTTGTAACTATTTTTTTTCTAGGTAGTTCAAACTAGATGCTTATTTTACACCAGAACCTAACTTTGCCCTTCCATTCAGGATAGAAGACTGTGAAAAAAGAGAATGGAAGAGCTTGGGGGAAATCCCATGCCACCTGATTCCATTAAGCCAGTTTACGCATGAACATGGACAGACCACCAAAGACCACCACTCATTTGAGTAAAATAACCAGGAAAAAACAAGAACAGAGTGAACACACAGAAAGAATGGTCCTGGAGGAAACAAACATAACTGAGATGTTAGGCAAAGACTTGGAAACAATTGTGCGAGGCCTCAGTGAAATTAGAGAATGTAATGTATGCATAACAAACTCAGAATTCTATGATAAAAAACAGAAAACAAAAAAATGTGTTTGGAGATTAAATATAAATACATCTTTGTAACTGTACCAACTCATCAGAATGATCACTGTTTAAGACAAAATGTGCAATCTAGAAGCAAATGTGGAGTCAAATACAGAAGTTATGAAACATCGGAAAGAAAAATTCAGAAACTAGGAGCATATATTCAGTATTTATATAGTGTGTCTACAAAGAGTTCAAGACTGAGAGAACAAAGGCAGTGATAATAAAGAAACTATGAAATGAACAACAGACCAAAATATCCTGAAACTGAAGTCAGGTATGAGATTTCAATTTTAAAAGGGCCACTAAACTTTGAGCAAGATAAGTAAGAGTATACATGTGTATTTGAACACACACACACACACACACACACACACACACACACACACACTCCTCCAGAAAATCCTAAAAGGAAATCATAAGAAAAGACATTGTGGAAGACATAAGAGTTTCAGGCAGACTTGAAGAATGGATATGATAGAGGTAGGTAAATAGAAAAGGGAAGTGGTTGAAGATGTGGGTGGGGGTCATGCAGAGAAAATTGGAATGAGAATTCAGATGCTAATATTCTTCCATTGCCAAATTCTAAATTTAACAAAGTGAAGGAAATGATAATTTATGCAAGTCAAGTATATGTCCCAAATGTTTCTAATGACTATTCCTTGCTCACTTGAATTGGGAAAGAAATGAATTCAGCTCCTTCTCTTCTTTTTCCCCCTGACCTTATCACATACTCAGCACACTTCTATTTTTGGATGGACACAGCGCGTTTTGAAAAATACATGAAAGGCCGCTCTGGGGATTGGAGTCCTAATGTTGGCCCAGTATACTCATCTTGTTTTGAATCATAGTATAATGAATAATTCTGGTGGTAATGACTGAACCTTCATATTTATAGAAAACTGACATTTCTTAAACATGAAATTGTTCCTGTTTCTATGTAAATGAGGTTCTGCATTTAGGTGCAGTGGCTTCTGTTCATTTTACTTGCTCTGTCTTATTTAAATCAAAAGACTGTATCACCAATTTTCACCCTATGCCACCCCCACCCTCAAAACTGCCATACATTCTCTGTAGGGTCTCTGCTCCTGCTCAAAGAATATTTTCCTTTCCTTATGTCTCTCACCCAACATGCTTATTTTGTACTTACTGGATTACAAAATTATAAATATCTTATAATCAAGTAAAGTTGGTATATCAAACTAAAATAAAGTGGGATATCTGTGTGTATTTTATCTTCCTCCTCTCCTACTCATACACAACACATGCATTTGGAACATTTCCCTTCTTGACATGGGTCTTGCCAGTGTTTTCTTTTTCTGGCAAGATATAAAATCTGACAGGGAAGAGGCCACCTCTCCTTTTAGGATAGTTTCTGTCTGAATCAGCTTAGGCTAAACATAACAAAGTACCATAGTCTGGGTGGCTTAAACAACAGAAATTTATTTTCTCACAGTTCTGGAGGCTGGAAAGTCCAAGATCATGGTGTGGACAGACTGAGTTTCTGGTGAGAACTCTCTTGTAGTTCAGTGAAGAGAGCTCTTACCATATTCACATGGCTTTCCCCTGTTGCAGGCACATGGAGAGAAAGCTCACTCTATTTCTTCTTCTTCTCCTCATAAGGCTATCAATCCTACCATTTTAGGACACCCACTCTTATGGCTTCATCTAATCTAAACTATTTCCTAAAAGCTCTGTCACCAAATACAATCACATTGGGGATTAGGGCTTTGATATGTACATTTGGGGGACAGGACAATTCAACCCACAGCAATTTCTACCTGAGGACAATAGCACTATGCCTCACAAATGTGGAAATTATTTCAAATGATTATTTTGAGAATTTTTATTTTATACAGGTATATTTTTAAAAGCAGGTAATTGCAGAAAGGAGGAACCAATTCCGTTAAAATATCTCCCTTTCTTTGAAGATTCTAAAAACTGTCCTCTGAACTATTTTTCTTATTTTTAACATTTGTTAATATTTTGACTATGTCCTCCTTTTTGTGGTGGTAGCTCCTAGAGCACATATCATCTATATATTATCTGTATTCCTTCATTGAAAATTTAGTCATGCATTGCCTATGACTACTGCACTATAAGATGAACTGCTTTTAATCTTTTATTCTCATTTTTTTCATATGTTTCTTGTGTTTCAATAGAGTTCTAAGCCACATATAGTCAACATGAAATCCTGTGTAGCCACAATTTCCTTTGTAGTTTCCAGGCATAGTAATTCCCAGGATAAAGGTGTTTAATGTTTTCTTTCTTCCTTTTTTTCTGTTTGCTTTAATCTGTATACACTTAATTAATGATCATACACCTAAGAGAAAATGAAAAGATTTAAGATAGAAGGATGGTGATAATTTTTTAAAATACTCTATTTTTAAAGGATTAGTGAGAAGAAGAATAGAATTCATTCTTGTAATCTTCTAGTATAACTTTTCCCAAATTAACATTTTTGGAACATTTTTTAAATCATTGGTAGAGTTTCCTGAAGCTGATTCTCAGGATGTGGTTTGGAGTTCAGAGTCTATATTAGGGATCAATATCTGTGAGAGGCAATGAAAGCAACAGTACAGGCAGAGGAAGAAGGTGAAATGTGAGTCAAATCTAGCAAAGCCTCATTCTACCCCTGGAGGAGACTTATAAGTTAATGCAGCCCTTCAGAGTTGTCCTGCATGAATCTGAATCAGCTAAACCCTTATATTTCTATCACTCATTGCATACGAGTTGCCATGGAAAGGATAAGCCTCTGAGAGAAGTAGTATTTTGTGGCTGAGGCAAACCCTGAAGAAACTAACAGCTCAGGAAAGAAGTCCTTTCTTGAAATTGGATCAGGGCAGCACCACCTTCTATCTCCCAGTCTGCTGCTTTGTGCTGCACAAATCCACCCCGTATTTGTTCCAGGAGTAGCACTGCTAGTATTCCAATGGGCCTTTCATTCTGGGTCAAACATTGGGTAAGGAATTTAGTGAACTACAGTCCCTGCAACTGTGTATTTTCTCAAGCTTTAACTGATACCCATTTTTCCTTCCTCAGCTATCCTCTATAAATCCCCCTCACTCTCAGCTACCATGTCTGCTGAGATTCAGAGATCATTCCAATTCTCTGTTGGGAAAGCAACTTCTGGATGATATAGCATGGGATCCTACTAGTGAACCCCATTGCCCATGGCCTATTCCTACATTTACTTTGTTGTAGAAGGACTCTTCTGGTCTGGCAGTGTTATATAGGATCCTGTGAGGATAGATCAGACACTCTATAAGCCACTGAAAAAGTGGTACTGGTTTGTGCCACAGTCAGGAAACCAAACCAATAACTGGAATATGTATCTATTAATGTTAGAACAAACATTTGGTCCTTACAGGAATGAAGTGTTTCAAATATGGTCAACTTGGCATCAGTTGGCTGTTTGGTCTCCTTAAGGAATATTTTCATATCAGGAGACTGGTGTTAATCTCTGTCTCTGGCAAGTGGATAACTAGAGTAGTAGTAGCCAAATCAGCCTTTATAAACAGAAGACCTTGCTGTTAGGCCCATGTTTAATGTCAATCTCTCCAACCATGACCACTTCATTCATATGCTTATTGTACCAACCCTGGGGTGGCCAAAAACTGAGAATGATGGATGATAGTGTTTAAGTTTTTCTGTCTACTTAGATGTTTAGTGTCTAGTCCCTGCTGTTTAGTGTCTAGTCACTTCTAGTGACACAAAGATCTCACTACAAGCTCATTCCTAAATATTCTTCCACATATCTTTAGTTCTGCACTCATTCCCAAATTCCAATTTTTCTTCTTTCGAGCTCCTGGCTAGCTAGCCAAACTTTATACCACTGCTCAAGAGTTTATATATAACCTCAAGCCACTTCTTTTTCCATACAATTTGAGAACCTGGTACCCCACTCCACCCTTTGAGAATATTTTCCCTTAGCACTGTTTTTATAACCAAGAGTTGGATCCTTAACTGACTAAGCCACCAAGGCACCCCCTGTGAAGTATATTTTCTTACAACGACCGCATTACAGGTAAAGTCCTAGTCCTGGGAAAAATGTATCTACAATTCAATATATGAGAATGTACCACTTTCCAACAACACTAAGATGGTTTCAGAGTTACAGAAAGAAGCAAGCTGTGGAGGTAGCTACCACTCTTACGATGGCTTTTGAGATGCAATTTTCTACTAAGAAGCAATTTCAAGGGAGTGTTTCAAGGCTGTCTACTTTTAAAGGGCTTAAAGTACCAGATTACAAAACTCACCAGTCATGTCTACCCAATGAACTCATACTGTCTCTGAAGAAATGGATGGGAGGTGAACTCTGCGGTTTTTGAGACGTTATCAAAAATATTTGAAAGAGAAGATAGGAAGTAACCAATGTCTATACAGACTTTTTAAATTCAGGATTACTCTGCAAAACTGAGGTCCCCTCTGTGGTGGTGTATTTTAACTGCTCAGAAGGTCTTCTGGTTATACCTTGATCTCTTACTGTAGAAGGGGAAAAAAGATCATTTGCTCTACTTATGAAAAAATATTTAGGAAGGAATTCTTTTTTGTTTTTTTCCACTCAGTCAAAACGTTCATTTGTGACCGAAGTTGCAAACAATCGAGCTGGTCTGATTTCACCTCACTATTTATAGGTTTGTCTGTACATACCAGCAAATAGTTCAAATTCCCTTGGCTCTTACAAGAAAATGCAAAGGCAGATCACAGTGGATTTTCACCAATCGTTTATAGTAAAACATTACACCTTAGTAAAAACACTGTCCTATGCTGGAAATAATAGGGGCACTCTGAAACAACTTCATTTCTTGATGCCTCTAACTTGACCCTGAACAATTTACTTACAGAACTGACTTTCACCTTCCTCTTAAGTAAAATGGAGATCATTTGTAAGAATTAGAGTTATTTGTAAGAATTTGAGGCATTGTATGTGTTCAGTCTAGTTCCTACAACCAGTAGGCATTCAATAAATGGTAATAGTTATTACTGTTGTCAATACAAATATTGAGGTTACTATTTTCCCTTATTTTCCTGAAATTTCTATTTGATTTTAAAATCAGACAATTTAAGTAGTTAGGGATTACCTAACTCTATTGGCTTCCTTATGTATATTTAAATAATGTGAAGTGCTACAATGACAAACACGATTTCCTTTGGCAAAGATCTATCTATTGCTTTTTGCTGAAATGACAAATAGTTATTGCACACATGACGTCACTGAAGCTTTTAAACAAATTGCCCTCCTGTAATCACAAAGAGAACACCATCCCCAATGCTACAAGTTTTTTCTTTCTTTCTTTCTTTCTTTTTTTTTTTTTGGTAATTATTTGTAATGGAAACAGTGTAATAGAAGTTCTTATGATACCTTCCATAAGTGCTAATTAAATTATATGGTGAATACATGTGCAATTGATTTAAGTGCCTTAAATTCTTTTCATCATTATCATGAATAAATGCACATATGCTTACAGATCCTAATGTTGTGCTTTATTCCATTATCCTGAGTGGTTTGCTTTCTATGTCTGTGATGAAAGACATACAAGGGAAACTGCGTGGCTGTCAAATGCCCAGGGCAGTGAGAAATCACTTATTCCAGGAAGTATCATAATAAAGGTTACCAGTTTCTGGGAATATGAATATCATAGTCTCCTCTGTCCCTCTTTCTTCCGAAGATGGCATAGCTGCTCAGACAGAGGAGAGGAGGAAGCAAGGAGAAAGTGGGTTTGGGAGACGTCTCAGAAGACTCAAGTCTCCAGAGACATCCATATCAATAGTCTCCAAATGCAGGGATGCAGATCTTACTGGTCTTGATAATGTTTTGACTTTATTAGGACATGAAAAAGATTTTAGGTATGATTTTCTTAATGCTGTTTAAAAAACTATAATCATCTCTTTAAAGCTCCGGAAGGTTAGCTGTTAACGTAGTCTTTCCTTTATGAAATAAGAAAGAGTATATGGTAGTTTTCTCTTTTGTTTTGCATTACTGTCCTTACTTGGTCACGTAAAGCACTGAAGACACTTTATCAGTTACCCAGGTTGGTCTAAGTATTAAAGATCTCTTCAAAAAGAAAAGTGAGGACTGCTATTTTATATATAACACGTGGTTTGGGGCCTGGCTCTTTTCCTTCACTAGCCATCCATCCTTCTAAATCCCTTGGAGGTAAAGCCTAAACCACACCGACAGCCTCTTTTCCAAAGAACAAACCTCCAGCTAGTAAGTGGCTTGAATGCAGATTTCCTACACATATTCTAGCCCTTTTCCTTAGCGCACAGGTATGCTGCTCCTGCAGTGCAAGGACTCCAATGCCCAGAGTGTGAGCTAAAGTATCTTCCCTTTTCCCTTTAAGGGTGATTTGCTTTAGAAATGTTACTCTAGTCTCAGCTTGCATTGTCCTTCATGCCTCCATCATCTGTGCTTTCTTAACAGCCACAGTGCCCTGGGCGCACCGACTCCCAGAGAACACTACTGCTACGTCAGATTTCTTCCTTGTTTCTGGGGTTTCATCTGTCACCTTAAGATGCTACCCACAGCCATGGGGCTCCTTCCACCTGTGACTGTCCCATTGTCACTAGAGGATAGCATAGCAGATACCTACTGAGCACTCCGTTGAAGACTACTGGATCACACAACTGCTCAGACATGTATCTGTCAAGCCTTTGGAGTTACAGTGGGGCAGCAGTGCTGGCTAACTCCACACAGGGTCACAATCCTAGCTTTCCAGTCAATTTCCTCCTCTGGCTCAAGTCATCTTGGTTCCCTGAAAGCCAGCTATGGAAAAGTGAGGGACACCGCAGCCACTAGCTAACAAGACCCATGACCCCAAATTCCTTTTTCTGCTTCCCATATACATGGATACTTACAGAAATCAACTCAAAGAACAGTCCTGAGCATTGCAAAGTTTCACACTGTCCTTGAATTTTATTCTTAAAAGAAGATTAACATTAGGCCAACTCTAATGTGCAGGACTTCAAAAGAGAGCGGGAAGCCGAATGATCTAAAGTGTCATTTTCACTGTCTTTTTTGTTTCTGTTTTTTTAAGTGCCAGGTCTTGGATGTTTCTGAAAGCATGTTTTTGCATTTTTGCATAGTCCTAAGCAGCTCAAAATTGAATTAGAACAGACTTTTGCCGACCATCATAAAGAATATGTATTTACCAGTTTTAAAAGCTTCCTGAAAGATTTAAGAGGGCAGGAGTGTTTCAGTCACAATCCATTAACCCTATTTGTCATCCGTTGAAAATGTCTAAGTGTGAAACTGTTTCAATCTTCACTAATGTGCCTACAACTGATATAACGTATCATACTTAATTTCCACACTGCATCATGTAGTTGCATTTTGTATTTGTGCATCTGAAGGTGGCAGATCTTACAAATTCAGGATTTCATCCTTGCGCAGCCAGCCAGCATGACTGAGGCTCACTCCACCCTTTAATAAAGCAGAAATCACAGGTATGTGAGTTGATTCTTCTTCGTCCCCTGCTCGGCACACTACACAAATTCCCTATCCCAGAATATGTGAAGTGGAGCATAAAGTACACAATGAGTTTGATTTATAAAATATAACTTCAGCTACCGTGGATTTTTGTGTGTGTTCTTATTTTGACTTCTCTGGCTACCTTCCCTGTTGACTTTGCACAATGTTTATTGAAGATCTATTATGTGTGATTGGGTGGCGAGTGGTACAATAAGTAATATTTACTGAACATGTACTATGTTTTAGTCACTGCACTAAATGGTTCATGTGCCTTGTTTCCTTAACTACTTACAACAGCTCCATGACTTAAGCAGTGCAGGTATTATCATTATAACAATCTCACATGTAAGGGAACAAAGACTCCCAGAGTTTCAGTAACTTGCCCAAGGACATACAGTTATTAAATGTGATGCAAACCCAGTCCTATCTGGCTGTGAAGCCCTTATTCTCTTATTCTATAAAGCATGAGAAGTGCCCGAGCAAAGACCTGAGGAATAAAAACACATAAACACCTACCTATCATGTAAATTAGCAAAATGTCATTCATTTCATACTAGAATATATGAAAACAGAAAAACCAAGTCAAACCTTAAGGGCAAATCCAGGAGGGAAACAGAAGGAGGTGAGTCCAGTATCTGAGGTATAAATAAGAAAAGTAGTTTGGGGGCCAGAGGGTCTGCAGGGGAAAGCAGAGCAAGACTATGCAAGGAAGATGATAGAGGAAGCAGGAATAAAGCAGAGAGATAGGGCAAAAGGAGGGGCCAGAGGTCAGATGAGGCATGAAGCAACAAATGGTGGAAACTTCTATCAAGGTGGGACGTCTGCAAGTCATGCACCAGATGTCTGGCAACTCTCCTAGGAAGGCACACGCCAATTATCAAGGGTGAGTGTGGACCAAGTTGAATGCATGTCTCAGGAGTGGAGGTTAAAGAGTGTTAACAACTGTGGGTAATTGGCAAGTCCTGCCATTTACACTGTTCCAATTTGGGCAGGAGAGAGAGAGAGAGAGAGAGTTTCACTGAACAACAGCACGGGACACGGCTGAAAAATGGTGCTCTTACGCTGGTGCAGGCTATGTGGCCCTAACCACCCACCCAAAATGTATGAGCCTTTTCTTAGTCCTGCTTCCAACTGGCTTTGGGCAAAATCAGTCACACCTTCCTCTGGGATCTGAAAGCACTGGGTATGTATCTCTGTGTGGCAAATGCTGTTAGTGTGTGTCTCACTCACCAGGTATGAATACTTTGAGGGCATGTCCACAGAATTACCATTAGTTGAAATAATATTTACAAATAAGTCTACCTTTCATAAACACACTCAAGAGTCTTTCCCTTAGTGACATTTCTCAAACTTTTCATGGCCTTTTTTGCCTCACTTTTGTTTCTGGTATTTCCTAGGCAGTATCTGTTGGGGAATGAAGAGGTAGGTGAGCAAGGTAGGGGAGAAAGGAAGTGAGGCTAAGGAAGGAAAGGTGCAAACTGTATTTTGGGAACTCATGAGTCCACACCATCTAAAGATGGTTGAGCATCCTTACGTGTGGATGGCTTATATCCTGTATGGTGTGGTAAGTTCCAACTCAACTCAAATTGTCTACTTAGAGCCCTCTGGAAGCATGACTAGCCTCTTGGCTCTCTAAGGGCAAGGACCTATCCCCTAGCTGGAAACTACTTTTGGATCACTGGTTGAGCCGTCATGCTCTGAACCATATAAGGATCCTGCTGAGATGGCCGAGTTTCCCAGGAAGTAATGGTAGTGGAAGCCTCTTGCTGATGGCTTGGGTAGTAGCTTGCCTTAGCAGCCCTGTTAGACAGGAAGGTTGGGAAGCAACCCAGCATTCCTCTATGTGCCCCGTGTTTTGTTTTGTTTCCTTGTTTCTGTGTGCTTTACCATGCTTATGAGCCTGCCTTCTTATTCTGATTTCAATCCCATGTAGAAATGGATAATGCTCTTCACTTCACTGGACTCACAGATGCTCAAGTAGATTGTTAGTTCCAATCTTAAAACTACCATGTTCGCTGATGTCAGCTGAGATTATTTACTTTGCTTGCAGAGAGAGTGATAAGCCCTAAACAATTACAGTTTCCTTATCAAGAATACAACATACAGGTCTTTTACAACTTTGGTTAGGTTTATTCCTAGGTATTTTTTATGGTTTTTCGTGCAATTGTGAATGGGATCTGTTTCTTGCTTTCTCTTTCTGTTGCTTCATTTTTGGTGTATAAGAATGCAACTGATTTCTGTACACTGACTTTGTGCCCTGCAACTTTGCTGAATTCATTGATCAGTTCTAGAAGGCTTCTGGTGGAGTCAGTCGGGTTTTCCATGTAGAGTATCATGTCATCTGCGAAAAGGGGAAGTTTGACTTCTTCTTTGCCGATTCTGATGCCTTTTATTTCCTTTTGTTGTCTGCTTGCTGATGCTAGGACTTCCAACACTATGTTAAACAACAATGGTGAGAATGGACATCCCTGTCGTGTCCCTGATCTCAGGGGGAAAGCTCTCAGTTTTTCCCCATTGAGGATAACATCGGCTGTGGGCTTTTCATAAATGGCTTTTATGATGTTTAAGTAAGTAGCACTGCTAAGGATTTACCCAGGGGATACAGAAGTGCTGATGCATGGGAGCACATGTACCCCAATGTTCATAGCGGCACTTTCTACAATAGCTAAATCATGGAAAGAGCCTAAAGGTCCATCAACTGATGAGTGGATCAAGAAGATGTGGTATATATATACAATGGAGTACTATATGGCAATGAGGAAGAATGAAATATGGCCATTTTTAGCAAAGTGGATGGACCCTGAGGGTGTCATGCTAAGTGAAATAAGTCAGGCAGAGAAG
>PJEM01006094.1:38941-117595 GCA_004023845.1 Helogale parvula | reverse complement strand
AGGGGTGGAGAGAGAATCCCAAGCAGACTCTACGCTCAGCGCTGAATCCAACTTAAGACTCGATCCAACGACAATGAGATCATGACCTGAGCCAAAATCCAGCCAACTGATTTGGAGGCTCACTGAGTCAGGTACCTAACCTCCTGAGCCACCCAGGTGCCCCACCAGCCTTTCACATCGCTTGGATGGCAGGTGCGCCCTCTGCTCTGGGTCCGGCTTGTCATTTTTTCACGACTCCCTTTCTCTGTTAGGTGTGAAAATCGGAAAGACCAGAAAATATTTGCCAACTCTCGGCACAAGGCCAGCTGACCAATAAGCATTTGCGATCACTGTTCTCATTATCAGGTCATTATTTCAGATGACGTGCAGAGGGACCCTTTCCTGTCACGCCAGGAACCCAGGAGTGGGCTGATCCCCGTCTGAACCCCGTTTTCTCCTGAAAAGAAAAATGGGCACAAAATTGTTTGATATTTCTCCAGACACAAATGGATTTTTTAAAAAATGTACGGTGTGAAAACGCAGGTGCCTTTGGAGCAGATTCTTCTGAACGCACAGTGGAGCTCAGTACCAAGATTTCCTGTTTCCCACAAACCCCAAAGCCATTCCTGTGGGATTAGGCTCAAGGTATTCTCACATGCGGAGGCAAAAAAAAAAGGGAATTCAGTTCTGCTGCTGGAGGGATTTTGGAGGTAACAAAACGTCCTTCCTCCAGTTCTCGGAGGAGGGAAAGGCAATAAAAGAGGTTATGAATGTCTGGAGCTATTGGCAGAAACAGATTTTAAAAAACACATTTTGATTCATCAGCTTTGATCCAAAATCTTTATTACAGCAAATGGTGGATATTAGATAAAGATGCCTCGTGTCGCCTCAATAAAGAAAGGATGGTGCTTTCAACCCATTTGAGCTGGTTAGGCTTTCATGGATTAAAAGCCTTTTAATAATACCTGCCCGAAAGTTCGTCTCTCCCAGCGCAGTTCGGGAACAAGAATCATCGTACGGCCATTATGTGAAGCCTGGACCAGAGAGATAATGGTCTTGGGTTTATAAAGTTAGATATAATGACACATTATGCCCTAGAGCATCGACAGTGCGGCTCTGTTCCATAAGGGTCCAGAAGTTCAGGCGTTTATCTGGATTTGGGACCTACAGAGACACACTTCTGCCCGTGGCCTGTCTAGGAGCAGTTTTATCGCTTTTTGACACTAATGAGCGCAGTCAGGTGGATCCACAGGAGAAAACGAGGGACGGAGAGAGAAGGCAGAGGGTTTCTCTAATCTGGCACATGTGTCCCAGACAGAAGTGGAGACCAGAGGGTGCCTGCCCACCCCCACCCCCCATGGCATCCTCCAGCCTCCTCAGCTTGGGGACTCCTCAGAACCCCAGGACCGTGAATGAGGCTTGAGGCTGCTTTTGAGGGTGGGTCACGTGCTGCCCTGTCTTCCCCAGATCCAGGTGATCAAACGTGTGCAGCTCTGTCTCGTCTCCGGTCTCTGTCTGTGCCGAGCACCCTTGTCCACCTGCCAATCTGTCACCATTAATGAACTCACTTTGCCTTTAAAACTTTCATCTCATTCAATAACCCCCTGAGTTCCTCTTCCCTTTCCTGTCTCACTCCTTTCCAGCACTTTCTTTCTCGTTCTGCCTCCCGAGCGCATCCTCCTTTGTGTAGATGGTCAGACTCGAGTTGCAGTCTTGTGTGACCATCCCTGAAAGCCCACGCGGAGGCGCACCCTTCACTGGGTGACTAATGTGTGATCATACACACTTTCTGTTCGCCTTTCCCTCCCCATGGCAGGAGGCACTGAGCTCCTACCTAGAACAAACAATGAAAAGCGGAGCTAGGCACCTAGCACAGGGCACGACTCGCCATCACCAACACACACGCATACCCATGCGTGCACACGCTAAAATCCTCAATCTCTGCTGCAGTTTTTCCACCCAGCCTCTGGCCCCACACACACACACACACAAAATAGGGCAAACCCTTTGGGGCACTTTGGAAGGCACTTTAACTTAAAAACATCCTAAACGCTCTTTTAAAAAAAATATTCTATTTAAATGAACAATGAATTGTTCTATAGAATAGAACACAGGTCTCCTTCTCAATCTATTTTTAAGAGACCGTGTGCTCCTCGCTTCCTGGTGGAGAAGAATGTAACATTGTGGCGTAAATAGACGCAGAGCAGACTGAAACCATCTCCCGCTCTCCCTCGTGGGTCAGAAGCGGTCAAGTCAGGCCTACGTCCTAGGATCAGACAGGCGATCCTGTAGTAAAGGTGTTAGTTTCAGCTGGGCGGAAAATAAATGAACATCGCTTTAGTTATGATAAAAATTCAGCTATAATCATTAACAGGCATAATTTAATCCCAACTTTGCTGACTTTTAGAACAGAACTGTGGGTCCCAGGGGGTTCTGGACACAGAGGACCTTTTTCTACTTCAAAACTGGAGGCTGGCTTGGGGCTGGCGTGGTCTCGACGTGGCCAGTAAAAACATGAACCATAGCCTGGATTTCCACAGGGAGGTCTGACCCGGCCAGACTAAGACGTGCGATGTGGGTGTTTCCAAACACCGTCTTCCTCCTGCTCCAGAGCAGGCCACTTCGCAGACCAGGAGGGCTGATGGAGGCATGGGAAGCGGGAGCAAGGGCAGCTGACAGGTCCGGGGTCCTCTTTCTGACCCAGTGCAGCGCCCCTTCTTAGTTTCCATGTGACACGCCACCTTCCTTTTAACAGGCATCCACTTAACGCCAGCCACCTCAAGGCGAGTCCTGCTCCCTGCAGCCAAGGGCGCCCGCCTCACAGGTGTCCAGGGTCCTGGTCCCACCACCTGATGGGTCTGATCAGTGAAACTAAACCCAGAGCAAAGAAGGGCTTGCCGTGACGCGGCGAGGTTCGTTTTTCTCTGAGAGCGTTCCCTGCTTGTAAGCACCCCACCCCCACCCCGCAGGGTTTAGTGTCCGAGTCCCAGAGCGAGGGGGCGCTCCTGCACATGGTCACCTCTGATTCTCCCAGGCGGTAGCAGCATCCCGGACTCTGGAGGAAACTGCCTCCCTGCGCTGGCGGCGGGATGGCGCCGAAGGAAGGGTTCTTCGCCCCACAGGGTTGGGGGGGGTGCGCCTGCAGGGCGTCCTCACTCAGGAGGGCAGATGCCCTGGCCCAGCTTCCTCCACCTCAGACACATGGAGGAAACTGAGGCACCGCCCAGCAGACGTCCCCCCTCTGGACCTGAACGCAGAAAGAGGCGTGCTGAGACCCACAGCAAGGTGGCAAGTGGCTGCTGTCCACGGCTCCAGTGCTCACGGGGCCTCTGCTGTTGCTGCCGCGGGTGCCTCCCGTTCACGACCATCAACACGTTCCAGAGGATCGCCAGAGCGGGCTTCTGATGGGCTCGTCTACACCCCTCTGCCTCCCATACCCGGTGCCCCCTGGTTTTCTGACTGGAGTTCCTCCAGTGGGCTAAGCACCCGGGGCACAAAGATACTCCTAACACTAGTATCAACTCAGCCTTCACTGCCACCCCTGGAACCACCAGCTTCCAACACTGACAGGGAATCAGGCGCCCCGGGGCCCTGCTAAGCCTACTGCAGACTAGAGCTCAGTTAGTCCCTCGGACCAGCCAGTGACATAGGTCCTCTTCCGGCCCTTCCTCTACAGATGAGAGCGAGGTCTGCACACCCCTCTGGTACCCTGGGCGTGCCGCACGGTCACTACCACTCAGAGTAAAAGCTGAGTTGAGAGGCGCCTGGGTGGCTCAGGTGGTTGAGCGTCCAGCCTCAGCTCAGGTCATGATCTGATGGTTCGTGGATTCGAGCCCTGCGTCTGGCTCTGTGCTGACCACTAGCTCAGAGCCTGGAGCCTGCGGCAGATTCTATCTCTGCCTCTCTCTCTGCCCCTCCCCTGCTCACACTGTATGAGTGTGTGTGTCTCTCTCTCTCAAAAATAAATAAACATTTAAAAACTTTTTAAAATAAAAATCCCACTGGCTGTACAGAGGAGAATAGATTTGAGGGGCTGGGGGGGGCAGTGAGAAGATTCCAGTCTGTGCAAGAGGCTTTGGAGCACAAATGTGGTGGGAGGGGGAACAGAATGAAAGGGGGAGGCACAGGAGGCACCTGGGAAGACGCACACCTGCATGCACATCCACTTAAGTAAAAGCACGCCGTGGGCTGTTTTCCCAGGCCCCCTCAGATGCAGGTCTGGCAAGGATTATTCGGAGGTGAAACGCACAAATGGTAACAGAATTTGGCCAATTTCAACAGGCTTCGGGATTGCTGGACACAGAGCTTTCACAGCCTGTCGTGCCTTGTGAGTCACTTAAAAAAACTAGATGTTGCAGGACGCCTGGCTGGCTCAGTCTGCTGGGCACCTGACCCTTGATTCCGGCTCAGGTCGGGATCTCACGGATCGTGAGAACTAGCCTCACGTCAGACGTCAGGCTCTGCGCTGACAGTGTGGAGCCTGCTTGGGATTCTCTGTCTCCCTCTCTCTCTGCGCCTCCCCTGCTCATGGTCTCTCTCTCTCTCTCTCTCTCTCTCTCTCTCAATTAATACACTTAAAAAAATAATAATAAGAAGTTGCTTTCAAGCCTTCTCCAAACTGTTTGGCCGGGGAACGACTTTGGTCCCCTGGTCCCTAAAGAAGTGTCCCAGACAACACGGGGATCCACACTCTGGTTTTACAGGAAGGGAAAGCGTGGGTCCGGAGAGAAGGAGGGGCCCCAGCTTTGGCTCAGGGAGCAGAGCCACCCCTCTGGGGACTCCGTCTGCGTGCGGTCAAAGCCGCTGTCAGAGGAGAGCAAGCCCAGGTTTCCCTGTCCCCTCGACACACAGCACTCGCCTGAAAGCCGGTCCAGAATTGGCCGCGACTTCCCGACTCCCCTCCTGCACCAATGCGCCTTGGCCCTTAAAGGTCAGCAGGTGCGCGAAGCGTCCCCCTCGGAGGCCCTGGAGTGTCCCCAGTGGTCATGAACTCACCGCCCGTGCCAAGAGCTGCCTCGTTCTCTGCTGGGATAAAAAATAAGCACGAAATAAAACTTTCGAGAAGAAGAAGAGGGCTGCCGATCCCGGGAATGGTAATTAGAATTTTGCGCACACAGACTCGCACGGGGTTCTCAGGAGGTAACCGACAATGGAGAGAAGAGAAGGGGGCAGACCTCACGGCAAACAGAGTGCAAACATAAAAGGCTTATTTTTCCCCCCTGGGGCAGATTCCCTGCGTGAAAGAGCCGTCATTAATTGCGGGCAAGGTCAAGGTCCCAGGAGACGCCAATGGCATTGGCCTGAGCAGCGGGCAGCCGGCCAGGAATTGACCAGACTTTGTCACGTCCAGGCCAGCTCCGTTTCGGGGGCTGCAGCCTCCCCTGACTGCATGATTTAGACTGGCAAACGGGAAAGCCATCCATAAAGACCGGGCTGCGGGTTTTCTGGGGCACCCTGTGTGTGCGCCCACCTCTTCCCCCCTGGCTGGGGCTCCTCGAGGGCAGCGACAGCCCGTGTCCATTTTCTAGGGCTGCCGTACAAACGGCCACAAACCACGGCAATGCCTTCTCCCAGCGCTGGAGGCTGGACTCTGATATCAAGGTGTGGGCAGGGCTGTGCTCCCCCTGAGAGCTCTAGGGCAGTGTCCTGCTCACCTGCTCCAGCCTCGGGGCTGCCTGGTGCCTGGAGCTCCTCGGCTTGTGGGCACATCTCCCCCGTCTCTGCCTCCGTATTCTCTGGGCGCATCTGTGCTGTGACACGGGCTTCCCGTAAGGACGGTGGGCGCTGGACTCAGGGCCCGGCTGCTCCAGCAGGGCCTCGTCTCAACCTGACCGCATCAAAGACCCGATTTCCAAGGACGGTCACACTTGCGGGTGTGGAGGGTTAGCTGCATGTATGCTTGGTTACTTAAAAGTTACAAACCCAGATGACCACCTGTACGCAGCGCCAGGCTCTGACTTCAGTTTTTTCAAACAGGTTTTTTAAAAAGCCAAGTTTGGGGGCGCCTGGGTGGTTCAGTCTGTTAAGTGTCCGACTTCAGCTCAGGTCATGATCTTTGTGAGTTCGAGCCCCTCATCTGGCTCTGTGCTGACAGCTCAGAGCCTGGAGCTGCTTTGGGTTCTTTGTCTCCCTCTCTCTCTGTCCCTCCCCCCTGCTCACACTGTCCATCTCTCTCAAAAAATAAATAACATTAAAAAAATTTTTAAAGCCAAGTTTGGATTAAAGTGTTTCGACTTCAAATTCTGCAGCAGAAGTTGGACGGCGTTGAGGTGGCCTCTGGCCCCCAACCACTTCCGATGTCTCTCCCCCGCCCCTCCTCAGCTCCATGCCACACACAAGGGTCCCCTCACGCAGGTGCAAACATCACAGGTGCACACCTGCAGGATTTTTAGGCAACTGTTGAGAAACAGCCGCCCGGCAACACAGGGCTGGCGAGATCCGCACTCAGGAGGGCCACCCCGAAGCAGGCTCTCAGAGTGAGTGACAGCAGGGAAAGGCAGAATCTAGGTATGTGGGCGCCTGCACGGCCACCTGAGGCAGGGATGCCCTGAAAGACGCACGGCCCAGGGGCCACAAGAAGGTGGTCCTCCGCCGCCAACAGGCAGTGTATCCGCTTCTTGCTGCTGCTGCTTCTGTAACAAGTTAATATAAACTTAGTGGCTTCAAACAACACAGTGTACAAAGGCTGGAAGTCTGAAACGGGTCTGCAGGGCCGCGTGCCTTGCAGAGGCCCCAGGGGGGAGCCTGTTTTCATCCATTCCAGCTCCCAGATGCGGCCTGCGTTCCTTGGTCCCGGCCTCACTCCGGCCTCTGCCTGGGGCACCACATCCCTCTTGACTCTGGCTGCTGTCCCTTCTTCACAGAGACGCCGGGATGACATGGCCACCGGGCTCACCTCTCATCTTGGATCCTTAACTTAATCACACCTGCAAAGTCCGTTCGGCCGCGGAAGGGCCCCGGGTCAGAGGATCCAGGGATCCGGATGTGAACCTGTTCGGAGTCACTGTTGTGCTTATCACAGGCATCACTTATTATTATTTATTATTCAGCCTGGGGGCTTCCATGGTGGGAAGAACCGGCCGGTGTAAGGAAGCCCCGTAGGCCCACAATCTACTCACCTGTGCCTCCACCCTCGTGTCCCACCCCAAGCCCTCCACCCGGCGCGGAAGCCAGGAGCACGACTAAAAACCATGGCTCGGACACCAGCCACGCAGCACGGGGGCCGAGCTGGGAAGGGGAGTGAACCAGGAGCGGTGACCGGCCGCAGGGAGAGTGCACGTGGCTGTCCGGACCACGGCAGCCCAGCCTGCAGCAAGATGGAGGGGCTCTGTGAACGCGGCGGAAACAGCCAGCCTCCGTGCTCCCGGCACGCCCACACGCACGTGAGAAGACACCCAGGGTCAGGGAGGGCTCGCCCCAAGGCAGAGGTTACCCGAGCCCCCGGACAGAGGAGGACACCGTGTCGAGGAAGTAAACTGCTCTCATTTTTCACATCAGACGCTGTTGGCGCATGTCTTGTTTCAGGCCCACGGCGCTGCTGGTCCGTCTCCTTACAGGCATTCAAGCGTCTGTGTCAGAAACACCTGAAATCCTGAAGGCACGTTTCTTTTTATATTTCCTATAATTTGGACATTTCAGAAACTTATTAAAGGTGGCCTTTTGCCTCCTTTGAACAAAATGTTTTACCCAAAACCTGCTGTCTTGAATAAACTATTTTTGAGTGGTAAATAAACATGGATGATTGTATCCCAGCCTTGGGTTCAGATCCTGTCGGCAGCCCCTGCTGGCTGTGTGACCTTGAGCACCATGCGTGCCCTCTCTGTACTCAAATGCCTTCATTTGCCAAGTGGGGGTAATGACAAACCTCATGAGTTTGTTGTGAGGATTAAATGAGCTCATATATGTAAAGGGCTTAGAGTAGAGCTGGTCACAGGATGAACAGTGTAAGTATTAGCTGTCACCACCACCGTCACCATCATCAACATTATCATCATCACCAATATCACTGTCACCACCATCACCACCATCATCATCACCACCATCACCACCATCATCACCACCACCATCACCACATCATCATCATCATCACCACCATCACCATCACCACCATCATCACCATCACCATCATCACCACCTTCACCACCATCACCACCATCACCACCATCACCAACATCATCACCACCATCATCACCATCATCATCATCACCACCATCATCACCATCATCACCACCATCATCATCATCACTATCATTGTTGTCATCATTTTCCAGAAAATACTATTAATAACCACATTCCTGGCCTTGCTGCAAATCCAGTATTTTAACATCAAAGCTGCCCTGTCACATTCAGAGACACAAGTTTCCAGGCCATGACTTCCTAACCCTGGAACCTCGGGTTCCTCCCCAGACCTCCTCCTTTCAGTGACCAACACCACCGTCCACAAACCAGGGAGTCACCCCTCCTGTCCTCTTTCTCTCGCCCCCAGACCATGTAGGAGGGCTGCAAGCTCCCCCTGCACAGTGAGCCCCATCTTCCACTCCACCGGCCCCGCCAGCATCCGGATCTGAACCTCAGACTCCTCCCATACCCGCAGGCGTGCCTCTGGGCCGGGTCACGTCCTCTGTTTGGACCCCCTCAGAGCTGCCTCCGCTTCTCCCCACACAGCTGAGGGCCGTGTTGGAGCAGGAAGCCCCTCACAGCACCCTGCTCGCAATGGCCATCAGGCTGTCACCATAGTGAGGACACCTCTTGATTTGTCACCTCGGTGTCCAAGGTCCGCAGTCTTCAGACCTCATGCCTGCCACTTTCCGCCCCTCCAACACCCCACCTCCCCCCCACCGCTCTCCTTTCCTCAAGCCCACCGCACAAGACATCAGGACACCCACAACCCCCTTCTACGCCCTTTGTCTAGATTTCCCTCTTCTTGCTCCCCTTTTACGCACAAGGTTTTCAGTAAATGCTCTGCAGGAAACCTCCTCCACGAGCCCTCCAGTCTCTGCCGCAGCTGCTCGGCTCGGCTCTTCACACAAAAACAGCTGCAGACGAACGTGCTGTGTTCCAATAAAACTTGAGGGATACAGAACTGACTTTCAGGTCATTTTTACATGTCATACAAGTCTTCTTTTGATTTGTTTTCAACACTTGAACAATAAAGAAACATCCTCAGTTGGAAGATTATACAAAAACAGGATCCCTGTCTGATCCAAATCCCGGTGTAGACTCTGCTCCAATACCAACTCGGTGGAGGGGCCAGCCCAGCCCACCCGCCGGCACCAGGGTCCTCCTCCTCATTCCCGGGCTGCTGCCTTGTCCTGCCTGATGACTCACAGCACTTGCTGCTTCCTGACGCCTGCCGTGTGACCTTGGGCTGGCTTCCTAACCTCTCTGAGCCTCATTTTGCTCGCCCATGTTATGGGGACAGTTATAATAGGAGCTGCTACCTCTTAGAATTATCAAAGGATTTTTATAAGTAAATACTTGGAAAAGCCCTTAGGAAAATGCCCATTGCCCGGTAAAGGCTAGGAAACTGTTAGCCACTAAGTGTTATTAATCCGCACCGGCCTCGTCTGACACATCACAGTGACCCTGCGGGCAGGGCCCGTGTCTGGCTTCTTCACTAATTCATCCCCAGCAAGCGCCCGTCCGGCTCGCGGAAGACACGCAATTAATTCCTGTCAAACAGACAAATGAAGGACAGTCTGGGAGAGCCTGACACTGAGCATTTGAAGACTAAATGCCAGCATGTGCATCAGAGACTGTGAACTGCAGATCCTTGCTCTAACCACGACTTTTCTAACTGAACTTGGCCTTGAGTCTTCTCATTTTCCCAGAGAGCCAGCAACTATCTTTGTTTTACTTCTTTTAAAAAAAAAAAAAACCTTTATGTCTAACTTAAAAAAAATCCTATCTAGGGGGTGAATGTACGTTTGCCAAACAGGAATAAACAGATGTCTCTCATTAGTACAAACCGGCTTTAATCTTTCACAAGACTTTCATTTTATTTTCCCGTTTATGTTCATCAATAGATCGTATGGAATAAAGACTTCAGACAAATAATGCGATTTCGCCAGTTTCCACTTGGGAAAATCCGCCGAGTTTAGGACGAGGACATTGCAGCTGCCTTTTCCAGTTTGCTGGGGGCACATGAGCTGCCGGCATCTTCTTCAAAGATGGGAGCAGCCCCCAAACAGCCTTGGTCTGTTCATCCAGGCCTTTCTGAGGAAGAACTGGAACCAGTGACCTTGATCTGACCTGGGGGCCACCTCTCCGTCCATGCCCCACACCTGCACGAGGGGAAGTTGCTAAGACCCCCTGTTCTCTCCGAGACGGAGCAGATTACCGGCCCGTGTTCTGTGTGGGGCTGGGTCTCCCCCTCAGGCGGGTGAGGGCCACAAGCCAAGCTGGGTGATCGATTCCTGGCGGCGGTTTCCTCGGGGCCCCATTTCTGGCCTCCTTCACGAAGAGGAAGCCCCTTGACCTTCCCAAGGGAACATGCGCCCCCACTTCTCCGGAAATCGCTGGGCTTCTGAGTAAAGCTCTGTCTCCTCACTTTTGATGAAGACATGGATTCAATAAAGATTTTTATTTTTGATTCTCTTCCAAGTCCTCTGATTACACTTAAAAAAAATCTAACTTTCCTGCTGATCGGTTCCTTGAAAATCGTCCTTTTATCAGAGAGAAGCCAGGCCTCCAGCGCAAGCTCTGAGAACACACCGGAAGGTAACAACCTCCTCTGTGTTTATGACTTTTCTCGGCACCTGCTATTTGTGGCGGACATACTCGTTTTCCGCCGGTGGAGGTTATTCAAGGTTTCCCGTTGGGAGAAATTTATTTAAGAAAAGTCACGATTTTTTAAAAGTTTATTTTTTAATTTATTTTTAGTGTTTATTTTTGAGAGAAAGAGAAAGAATGAGCAGAGGAGGGGCAGGGAGAAAGAGGGAGACACAGAATCCTGAGCAGGCTCCAGGCTCTGAGCTGTCAGCACAGAGCCCGACGTGGGGCTTGAACTCATGAACTGTGAGATCCTGACCTGAGCCGAAGTCGGATGCTTAACAGACTGAGCTCCCCAGGTGTCCCAAAGTTTATTTATTTATTTTTTTAATTTTATAATGTTTATTTATTTTTGAGAGAAACAGAGTGTGAATGAGGGAGGAGCACAGAGAGAGGGAGACACAGAATCTGAAGCAGCTCCAGGCTCTGAACTGTCAGCACAGAGCCCAACATGGGACCCGAACTCAGGGACCATGAGATGATGACCTGAGCCGAAGTCAGACACTTAACCAACTGAGCCACCCAGGCACCCAAAAAAAGTTAAGACTTTTTTTTTTAAAGTGTTTTTATAATAACTTAGCAGACCTTGGCAAATCCCGAGAAGGGGTCCTGGGCACATGGGGTGACACACGGAGAGGCTGGGAGAAGCTGGCGGGCGGGGGCCGTGTCTCTGCTGACCGGCATCAGCTACAGCCACCGAGGCCCGTCCTTGCTTTGCACAGCGTTGTGGCGACTTTCTAAAATCTCTGATCTACTCCTGTCACTTGCCCACTTCAAGGTCGGTTACCGCGGTCCCTGACGCACACCACAGAGCCCTGCGTGGCCGTCAGGGTCGGCTTCCAACTCATCGGCCCCCTTCCTCACCTCTGGCTCCCCGGGGAGGGGGAGATGCAAGGTGCATGGTCCATAAACGCTTGTCAGCTGTGAGAATAAATGATGAGCAACTCTGCCTTCCTTCCCGAACCTTTGCTCCAGGGGAGCCCCCTGTTGCAAGCGAAGCCTGTGCACCTGTGCGTGAGGGCTCCGGCCGGGGTCCTGATGAGGCACAGAACTCACAGCAGAAGGCTCAGAGGGTGGGACTGATCACTGATTTGGGGAAAGAGTAACCGGAACATTGAAGAGGCAGAAAGGAGTCTGTCCACAGATGAATGAGTACAGGGTGCGATCCCCACCCCTGGGGCCAGAGGGATGGAAGGAGGATCTGGAATCTCAAAGGAGAGAACCCCAAGAGCTCCAGCCCCAAATGGGGACTCCCCAGGGGGACATGGGGCCACGGCAGAAGATCGATGTGGTGCGAGCGGAAGCAGGGAGAATTTGCAGGGAACTCCAGGACAACTGCCCAAAGCAGGGAGAGGAACCCTGCCCCGGAGCCCCAATCTCACACACTCCGTTTCCTATTGGTCAAATTTACCCCAAAGCCAATGGGCACAGGGGTGGGAAACGCAGCCTGTCGGGAGCAGCCTCAAGGCAGGAACCAGAACAGGGCACGGGCAGGCAACGGATCTGCCAGCAAGTGAGCAAATGTCCAGAACCATGAGGTGAAACAAAGGAGGGTCACCCCTGTGTCGTCTCCACAGGCTGAGAAGTGACAGCAGAGTCCGCAGACCTGCAGCACTGACTCCTTTCTCCTCTCCCACCTTCGCCTCCCGTTCTGCAGAGCGAGCTTGCCTGTGCCTTCTGCACCAAGAAGACACATTCACGGACCCCAGCCCCTCACTTCTGATACACTGCATGCTTCTAGAATCGGCCAGAAGTACTTGCGTTCAGTGCAGAGAGATGGTTTTGGCAATTCTGATGGTGTTGCAGCCAAGACAGACCTTGGCCCCAGACCCAGGGCAGGGAGGGGACCCAGGGTGCATGGGAAGACCTCACGCCCTTCTCAGCATCAGTTAGGTGCCGTCCACACTTTCTGGGTAACCCCAGAGCCAACTCCTTTCCTCGGACTCACGGATGCACCAGCTTGCGCCAAATGAGTGTTCTGCTGCCTCTGGACAGAGAAAATACCAGATGCTTCACAGGAAAAACAGCCACCTGCTTTCCCTCCTAGAACCAGAAGGACAAAGGGAGGAGGTGCAATCTCATTCACCCATCCCCAACCCAATCCCGGCGCCATTTTGTGAGCCCTCCGGATTCAAGCAAGAAATCAGCACCACGATGTTTCCAGGAAAGTGGGGGTGGGCTGCAAACTGAACAAGAATAAGGAAGGAAGACACACCCATTTTTTTGTTCTCATTCATTCCACCCGTTCTGAGAGCACCTCCCCCCCAGCAGCTCAAAGTCAGGCAGTACTTTGCGTTTGAATCGCTGAATCGCACAAAACAGCGGTCACAAAACTAAGCACTCTGTGCCCCAGTGGAAGAGAAGGCACCCTCCCCTCGGCAGAGGCAGTGAGACCCAGGACACAACAATCACGATGATATAAACAAGGCCGTTTCCCGTTCTGGGGAATTACACCCAACGCGTTGATGGGGCCAGGCATTTCCTAGGTGATTATTCAATCTCTACTGGACGAATAATTAAAGAAAGAAAAGGAAGGGAAAGTCACTTCACCTTATTTTGCTTCCCCTCGCTTCTTGGGCCGGCACCTCCGCTATAATTCCGCCGTTCTCGCTTCTCGTGTGTTTTTGTTACTTTATCAGAGCCACCTCCAAAAAGCTGGTCGCCCCTGAAATCTGCTCCGACTCCAGTGTCGTGGAGCCGAGCATCAAGCAGGACCTGGGAAAAACATGGCCAGGATAACGGCTGGGTCAAGGGCAGGGAGGACGAGGAGGATCGCAGGGACTTGCCGAGCGAGAGCAGAAGTTTGGGAATGGCTGTGGCCCTGGAGGAGTAAGTAGAAAAAAGTAGTCTGTTGGGAATGCTTTCCCTGCCCACTCGTTAATTCTTGAATCGTAAGGCTATTTATGCCAGAAGCACACCCATGGCTAGTTTAGTGACTCAGCAATGCCCTCAGGGCTCCAGTCTCTGAGCCTCCACACTCAGCATGTTGATTGGCTTTGGTGTGGAATCTGGTACCTCCTAGTAACAAGGTGGCTGCCATGGCGCAGGCATCACACCCCGTGATACAGCCCCAGAAGGGACGGGAGGGGAACGACAGAGAGGGGCCTTCTGGGGTTGCTGCTACTTTGATCAGAGAGGAGAATTCTTCTCCAATGTCTCAAGACTCCTCAGAGTGTCTCCAACAGTCGCATGTTGTGTCCCATGGCCGATGACAGGCACAGCGCAACAGAACAGCCGTGACGAGCTCAGACTATGGCGCTCTTGAACTTAGCACCTGCACAAAACTGTGCAAAGGCCCAACACCCTCAGCTACTGAGAGCAGGGCACCAGCAATTGCTGGCTGAGGACGTGATTTCAGGAGACACACAGACCGTTTGATGTTGTTGTTGTTATTATTATTATTATTATCATTTAGCAAAGATGTAGTTTCTCCTCCAGTGCTTTAGAGGTAGCCTATACCTCACGGGGAGAACGTTGCTTTCCCACTCAGCTCCCTGCAGGTGTCTTGAGTTCCTTTCACGATGACCTCACGGCTCCCTCTCTAAAGAATGGGAGGCAGGCACATCTCTAGTGTAAGGCTCTCCTTTCGTTGTATCTACTTTCATAATTATCTTTTTTTCTTAAAAAGATTTTACTTTTAAGTAATCTCTGCACCCAACGTAGGGCTCGAACTCACGACACTGAGATCAGGAGTCTCACACTCTTATGACTGAACCAGCCAGGAGACCCTGCAATTATCTTTCATTTCTGGCAAACGGTACTGGTTTTCCATTCACGGGGTTCATGTGATTTCTGTTTTAGAACATTGTCATGGGGGCGCCTGACATGGGGGCTCAGGGCACGACTCACAGGTTTGGGCCCCGCGGCAGGCTCTGTGCTGACAGCTCAGAGCCTGGAGCCTGCTTCCGATTCTGTGTCTCTGCCCCTCTGCTGCTCATTCTGTCTTTTTCTTTCTAGATAACTAAACATTAAAAGAATATACATATAACTGTTATGAAAGCAACACATTTTAAAAGTAAAGTATCAAATAAGAAGCAGGTGGATGTCCCGGCAAATCGGATGACAACGGTCAGGGGGCCGCACGACAGACTGTGTAACCGAGCGGTGGGGGGGGGGGCATGGGTGCCTGCTAAAAACCTCTAGAATCTGTTAGGACCTATTAGGGAAATCTAGAACGGCATCCGCATTAATTGAAGGCAAAATCGCCCCGAATCTAAGGTGTGGGGGCCCCCCACCCCCATCAGGTAGGTGCCCGAGCGGTTCCTCAGTGTCTGTGATTGTCTGTGTGGACAGACGTGGGGCTCTCTGGTCACTCACCGAATGCCACGTGTTTCTGCAAGGTGAAGGTCATGTTCAAAGCACCTTGGGTTTTGCCCTGAAATTTAGAATTATATTTTACTTTATTAAAAAAAATTTTTAGAGAGAGAGGGCATGAACAAGCAGGGGAGAGGGGCAGAGGGAGAGAGAGAAGGAGGGCATGAACAAGCAGGGGAGAGGGGCAGAGGGAGACAGAGAGGGAGGGAGGGAGGAAGAGTCCTAAGCAAGTTCCATGCTCAGCATGGAGCCAAACACGGGGCTCGATCCCACGACCCTGGGATCATGACCTGAGCTGAAATCAGGAGTCAGACACTCAACAGAATGAGCCCCGACCCCAGGTGCCCCTGAAATTTATAATGACAGAGGAAGGCTTGACCTGATATACTATGTCAGTCAGCTGTGATTCATCTTTACATGATGTAAGTTGAGCGAAAGGCAAATGCTAATTTGTACAAAGCCGGTGGAGAGCACGCCTGGACAAGTCCCGTGAGGGTCATTTGCGGGAATGGCGTCGGACACGAGTCCAGGTAGGTGTGGCCGCGGTGAGGAGCGCACTCGGGAGGCGTGCAGGGCCGAGGGGGGGCTGTGGGGAGCACTTGCCATGCCCTTCTGCCTCCTCCCAGAATCCCACTGGACATCGCAGAGGAGACACCCTGGGTGGGAGGGCCCCGGGGGCGACAGCAAGGACAGGGCACCAAACCGCAGAGCCATCACCTTGTGCACCCAGAGAGGACAACCTCGCAGCCCTGCCCCCCAGCCTGGGCAACCTCTCCCTGTTGTTTTCTTAACCTTGGAGCTGAGTGTTTAAGCAAAAGAGTAAAGATGGATTCTTCCAGGGGCGCCTGGGGGGCTCAGTCCGTTAAGTGTCCAACTTCGGCTCAGGTCATGATCCCATGGTTTGTGGGTTCCAGCTCCACGTCGGGCTCTGTGCTGACAGCTCAGAGCCTGGAGCCTGGTTCAGATTCTGTGTCTCCCTCTCTCTCTGCCCCTCCCCAATTCATGCTCTGTTTCTCTGCCTCAATAATAAATAAACACTAAAAAATATTTTTAAAGATGGATTCTTCCAGAAAAGCCAACAGATCTCACAAAAGCAGAGTGAACCCAGTGCTGACTAGTGAAAGCAAGCTCCCGCCCCAATTTGGGGAATACAGTAAAAACTGTGGTTTGTGAGCATAATTCCTTCCAGAAACATGCTAGTGATCCAAAGCACTTGTATAGCAAAGTGAATTTCCCCATAAAAGATAATGGAAACTCAGATGATTCATTCCACAACCCAAACATATTCATGTAAAATTATTACAATACTGGGGCGCATGGGTGGCTCCGTCGGTTGGGCGTCCGGCTTCGGCTCAGGTCATGATCCCATGGTTCATGGGCTCGAGCCCTGCGTCGGGCTCTGTGCTGACAGCTCGGAGCCTGGAGCCTGCTTCAGATTCTGTGTCTCCCTCTCTCTCTGACCTTCTCCTGCTCGTACTCTCTCTCTGTCTCTCAAAAATAAATAAAAAACATTTTAAAAAATTTTAAAAAATGATTACAATACTGTAATAGAACACAAAATAAAAAAGAAAACAAAGTATAAAGAAAAACAAACGAATGAACCTGCACTTCCCTTTGGAAACCTCCGTGGCTGGGGTGAGGGAGACGGGAGGGGAGGGTCCTGGTGGGAGGACTCGCACGACCATTAACAGGATCCCTGCTGTCTGTCAGCTCCACGGCAGCTCTCCCTGCGTGGGGACCACTGTATGCGCTCGCTCGGATGTTGGCCACAGCACAGCTTTAATAGCCGCTTGCTGTATACCGTATTTCACGTAAACCGGCAACGAGGCAGCAGGGGAGAGGGTCTCTATCTGCAGGCAGCCTGACCTAGAGGGAAGCAGAGCCTGCCCGGGCTCACTCCTGTCTGGGAAAGCAAAGGACTGTCCGCTGGTGCCTTGAGGTGACAGTTGTGGGCCCCTTCCAACGTCCTGAGGAATCACTGATTTCTGCCAGACACGCAGCCTGAGACGGAGCATCGGAGCATGGGAGACAATCACCCACAATCCCACAGAGAGAGAGGGAGAGAGAGAGGGAGGGAGGGAGAGCCCCTGGCTCAGGCGTGATCATGTGACATTCGGTGTCACGTACGACTCATATTGCAAAACATGGCTCGTTTAATCAGTTAAAACGTGTTGGAAGTGTGTGCTCGTCTTGCGGGACACGCGCAGACCACGTCCCTCACAGTCGGAGGTTTCATCACACTTGTCTTCTCTGCTTCGAAGCAAACCCGCTGAGCGCGCGGGAAGAGAGACGCGCCAAAGCCTCTTCAAGCCTGACTCAGACGGAACGCGGAGTCTGCGCTTGTGAAAAGTGAGGGCTTAGACACGTGACCAAGAAACAAATTCACACGAAGACAGTTTCAGTGACGCCGACAAACGCCAGGCATCAGGCACTTTACGTGAGTGTCGCTGGGTTGGCACGACCTTGTGGGGCGCGTGGGGCCTGGGCCCCAGGCTGCCGCTCTCGTTTCTCCTTCAGGCGTTTGCGGTAACCACGTTCAGTCACACTGATGTTGGTAACTTGGTGGTTTTTCTTGGCTCATCAAATATTTTCTAATGAGTTTCCACCGGCCGCGTCCCAGTTACTGTGACTTTCAAGTTAAGACCATCTGTTTTATTTTTTAAATGTTTTTTCATTTACTTTTGAGACAGAAAGAAGTTACAGAGTGTGAGCAGGGGAGGGGCAGAGAGAGAAGGACACAGAATTGGAAGCAGGTTCCAGGCTCTGAGCTGTGAGCACAGACCCAAAAGTCAGGCTCGAACCCACGAACCGTGAGATCATGACCTGAGCCGGAGTCGGTCAGACACTCGACCAACTGAGCCACCAGGCACCCCTCAAGTTAAGAGCATCTGAACTGGTGGGATCTGTGGAATTCTCCGCTGAACCATGAGCTAACCCGACAGAAAATTATAGAAAGGGGATTTTCTACTATGCATCTTATGAGAAACTTAGCCGGCCCTCGGGCCACCATCACTGAGGCCCTGCGGTGACCCGAGCTCTGAGCTAAGATCTCTGCCCAGTCAGCCCGTGCTCATCACACCCTGGGGGCAGGAACTAGTGGGAGGCCCCCGCCTGGGTGGACAGCCCCTGCAGGAGGGCACACAGGACAGTGCCCCCTCACAGCCAGCACCCCCTCTCCCAGAACCATCGATGCCCTCTAGCATCCTGAGGAAGCTACTGGACACTGAGTCTGCCCCAGCATCGGGCCCGGCGACCCACCCGTCTGGGGCCAGAAGCCCAGGCCGGGGTTTGGATTTTCAGCCAGAATTCGGAAGCGGTGGGTCAGCCTCCCATCTGGACAATCCCTGAGAAAACGGGTTGGTCCTGCCTCTCTAGACGCCACTGTAGGAACCTTCCCCAGGCCTGCGGCCGAGCAGTGAGGAAGGCCCGCCCCACCCTGGCCGCCAGGCTCAGGCCTGGCGGTGCCCACCCTGCCCTCCTCAGGAGGCTCTCAGATGAGAAATGAACTTGCTGTTTCTCCTGGTGTCTGGAGTGCCGTCAGCTTTCCTACTAACTGGGGGCAGGGGAGTCCACCCACGGAGAACCCCAGGGGACCGCACCAGGCCCTCCTTCGTGGCAGGTGACCTTGGGAGGTGACTCAGCTCTCCACTCCGGTCTTCTCGTCTATACCGTGGGGTGACTGCAGAGCCCGCCTGGCAGGGTGGAAGGATCAGCGCTGCAGGGAAGCTCGGGGGCCAGGCAGGATGCCTCCCTCGGGGGTTCTGTGAGCCACACTGCGCTCACTCTGCGGCCTGCGGACAGGAGGGCCCCTCGGCTGCAGGCAGCATGTGTACCTGGGCTCGGCCAGTGGGCCTCCCACCTCCCTCCACGAAAAGGAGCCTTTTCCTGACTGGCCCTGCCCACGGCCACACCCAGCAGGAGAGTCCCGGGCCAGGGTCCCTGGTCTTCCGTGCTTTTCACAGGAGACCCAAATTGGAGATTTTTATAGGACATCTCTTGAATTTTTTAAATGAAAGAATCTGCAAATTATTTGCGTGTGTTTTGAACACGGCAGGTGCACACACTGAATTCAGGCCCCTCCCCCCCCCTGCACACCCTTGTCCTTCCGGTGGAAAGCCCTCCCACAGCCCCCGTGGATCTGCTGCCCCCCAAGCCTCGCCTCCCACCCACCAGACCTACAGGTGTTTGCAGATCAATGCCCAGAGGAGGCGGTGACTGGTAAGGGCTCCGTCAGTGGCCTCTGCCCCTGAGACGCTGGGATTCAAAGGCCTTTTCTGGGGCAACGGTGACCGTGAGCGCCCCTCCTCCCCCTCAGCGCTGACGGCCCCACCCCGGATAGAGGCCGGATGCCGATTCACTTTGTCAGGCTCTTTGTGGATAACCTGTGACCCAAGACAGAGCTTCCATAAAGTTAATTTCTTTTAAAAAATAAAGTTAGTTAGTTAGTTATCTATTATTTATTTGTTTAGAGAGTGGGAGGGGCAGAGAGAGAAGAAGTGAGAGAGAATCCCAAGCAGGCTCCATAAGTCAGAGCCTGATGCAGGGCTGGAACTCACGAACCGTGAGATCATGACCTGAGCCGAGATCAAGAGTCAGACGCTTAACGAACTGAACCAGCCAGGTGCCCCTAAAGTTTTCTTCTTAATAAAAAGAGACACACAAGATGACTCACCTCTATCAGAGCTTCTCAACCCCCCCACTGCCCAACAAATACACACACACACACACACACACACACACACAACTTGCCTTCATCCTGCCTTTGTATGTGTATGGATGAAGATGTGATGGTAGGAGCCCTGATAGCCATCTGTGACCAGGAGGGGACAAGACTAAGAAGCATAGATATGCGGCAGAGAGCACAGGAGGACAGAGAGAGTCTGGGTTCCCTGGAAACGCGGGAGAACCCCCAAGCCAGCCCCCAAACCACCCAACTTTAGGTTTCTTGGTGTGTGACCCAATAATCTCTCTTGTTTAACCTCTTCTGGTGAACATTCTATCACTTGGCACCAATGCCAGGTAGACCCAGAAGGAAAAGAAACAGATATTCTATTTGCAAAATTCCAAGAACCGGGATAAATAGAAGGGGAATGTTTTCTGGGATTGGGCGTTTCCTTCCTCAAGGTCCCAACAACACAAAAGGCACAGCATTGCTTCTGTCGCTTAGGAATGAAATTAAGCGGCCCGCGAGGGCCCTGTCTTTTCCAGCGCAATTTGCAGATGTTTTCCCGGCCCTTTGAGTCTGTGCAGGTGTCCGTGTGTGTTCTCATAACACACTCACAAAGCGGACCGCGTCTCTGATGCCTCCACAGTTCAAGGCTCTCATTTAGGGGATGGGCAGTTGCAGTGAAGGAAGACGGCCCATGCAGCCCAAGCACGGTGCGTGGACTTTAAGTAGAGGCATCTAGGAATCCGGCTGACTTCTTTCCATCCCATGGAAGGGTGCAACAGTCCGTCAGCACCGTCAGCCAGAAATTCATAAGGAAGACAGCCAATGAAGCTTCCTTCCGTCAGCCTGGCAAGCGACCCCCACAAAAAACTCCAAGCCCCACTAGGCAACTGTGAATACAAATAATTGTTTTCCAATTGAGAAAAATCCATCCTTCCTCAGAGCCAGGCTGACATGTGGCACAGACATTTCCTGAGTTGGAGCCCCCTCCCCGGCTGAGTCCCACTGCAGCCCCGGTAGGCTGACGCCCCCCCTCAGGATGCCATCCGCCTTGGTTTCCTGGCCCGATAAACGCAGAGATTTCCTTAAGCCATCGCTCCGGGACGGACTGAGAGGGTCTCGTTTAGGGGGCTTCAGGGGCTGGATCTTAGGTGCCTGGAGTTTGCCGCCATGACCAGCATCAAAATAGTTGGGAAATGAGGCCTGGTCGACCCCAGGCCATTTCTCAGCTGAACAGCTGAGCGCCCCCTCCACAGCTTCTCTGATGGGAGCGTTTCCCCTGGCAACGGGGAGTTAAAAATAACTCACTTCTTCCTGGGAGCGCTGTGCGGCCAGCCCACCGCCGGGCATCCCGCAGGAGGGAGCCTGTCGCTGATCTCCGGGAAGCACACAATACAATAAATCGTGTGCGCACATTATCCAGATGAAATGCTAATCAACTCTGGAACTTTCCAGGGCCCACCCTGAGAAGGAGCTCTCGGAGTCCTCTTCCTCTGGCCCCTCGGGTCTCGCTGAGCTCGCTGCACCCGGAGGCGCTGACGGATGCGCGTTGATCTGAGCCGGCCTGCGGTGTGCCCTGTGGTTTCGGGAGCCCATGAAGCACCGTCATCCTCCCTCCCAAGCCCAGTGTGCCTCCCCCCCCCCTTTGCTGGCGGGGAATCGATGGGTTTGCACCTGCCTTCAGGCAGAGTCACACAGGAAGTCACCGCTCAAAGGAGCTTGAGGCTTCCTCTGATTTGCATCCGTGAGAGCAGCCCCAGCCCTTCCTGGGCCAAGGCAGGTTATGGACGGGACAGGGGTCGTGTGGAGTCACCCGCTGTCCTTTGCAGCACCGCTGCGGCGGCCTTGGTCTCCTGCACCCCAGGACAGCGACGCGTCTTCACGGCGAGTCCTGAAGGAGCAGCAAGGCTCCTGGGAGGGGGGTGCGCAGAAGACGGAGTCTCACGCAGACACCCACCAACTCACAGTGCCGGTGCAGTATCCACACCTGCTTGAGGGCCCCCCACCTATAAAATACAGGGGATGGCACCTGTCCTACTCGCCTAAGCATCTTGCAAAACCAAACAGAGTGCCGTGGCTGAAGCCCTGTGAGCAGTAGGAAGCACCTTGCACCTCAGCACCCCTGACCTCACCGGCTCCTCCCCCTGTGCTCACGCCCCTGGCACCTCGAGGTCCACGGAGGGGACGGAGCCCCGCTCAGCAGGGCCGCAGCCCCACCCGGGAGGGAGTCCCGATGATCATTTTGTAACTGTGATGCTGTCTCTTGTAAGGACACAAGTCTGAACCAAACAGACTCCATGACAGACTTCAAGATCCCCCTCCCAGCTAGAAGGCCTAGGTTCCAGTTCCCCGAAACTAACAGGCAGTCACACATTGCCTAGAGCAAGAGAGACCACCTTCCAACACCCAATCAGGGAAGGCCAGCTACCACTCTCCACGTTCCTAAGGGTGACGCCTGCAGATGGGAACTTTAGGACCCTGTTACGTAATGCTAAAGTTAACCCGATAGTTGCCGAACAAGACCCTAGGCTCGCCCCGTAATTGGTTGATTTTAAAGCTACTCTAAATGTTGTGATTGGGTCCCACCAAAAGTAACAAACACTCAAGCAATGTGTCTGGTTAAAGTTGCTGCCAATGCTGTTATGCGATAATGATTGGGTCACTGTACCTGTGCCTCAATTTCCTGTAGCTCCCCCTTCCCAAACCCCATAAAAACCCTGCTCAGCCCTTGTTCAGGGCTCTCAGCACGGATCCACTGTGCTGGTGAAGGCTGTGAGCCCGAGCCCGTAATAAAGCCCTTTGCCTTTGCATGCGTGCCTCGGTCTCCCTGGTGGTCTCTGGTCATCGAGGATATTGCGACTTGGGCATAACATCTGTCACACACCTCCTGTCGGCCCCCGGGGAATGTGAGAGAGACATTGAAGGTACAGCTTATTGCTCGTGGTCAAAACACAAGTCCCTCTGGCTCCTTCTGTCTCCTTCCCAGTTACTGAGCTTGAAACGTCCCCAAGAAAGGGGGAAACGTATGCATGATTCAAAAGCAGTATGTTCAGCTCATGAACGGCTGGGTTCGCAGCCCCTGATTGGGACTAAGCCCCACATTTTGTGGCTAATGAAGCCAAACTCAGAGAGGGCAGCGAGCTGTCCGCGATGCCCAGCAAACTGGCCGAAATGCCTGACCGGGGACTTTGCAGCCTGCTCTGTGCTGCCGAGTTGCAAGGCGTCATTAGGAAGCCCAGAGCGTGACGCATAGCACATCTCCAGGGTCAGAGCCGCCCCCTAGCCCTGCTGAGTAAACTGCTCATTATTATTATTCTGGTTATTTACTGACAGGCACTGTAGCTGGAGGAAAACACTGGTGTTGCCATTGTGCTCATCGCTGAACGCCTCATTAGGGAAGAATGTTCCTGAACGGTGCAGTGGGGCGGACGATTCACACAGCATTCAATCCCACGAGCCGAAAATGCTGCTGGTAGAACTGAAAGTCCGTGAGAAGGAGTATATTTTCTCGAGCCAAGGTTGCATTTTTCAAGAGCAAGTGGAGGAACAAATATTCCCAATCCAAATGTCAGGCGAAGCACTCCCCTCTCGGGACGAGCCGGCCGTGCACCTGCTACTGAATGCAGTCGGTGGCTGCAGCAGTGGAGAGATGGTCACTAAAATCCGTGATGGCCCCGGGCCTCCCAGGGTCTCTCCCCGCTAACGGCCCCCGGGGAGCCCCGAGTTGCTGTCACTCGCCGGAGCTGTGTGGTGTCAGGCTGCCCTGGGCTGGCGGAGAAACTCGGCTCCCCTCATGGGGGGACAGGACCAAGGGGGGCATTTCTGCCCAGAGTGCCGCAAGGTCTTGCTGGGACCTGCCCAGGCTGCACCGAACCACAGGAAGAAACCGCTCGAAGAAGCTGACGCAGGTGATCCTTCAGGAAATAGGAGGGAGGGTGACAGGAGGCCCTCCAGGAGCTGCAGGATGCGGGGAGGGGCTGAGAGGTAGCGGAGATGGAGCAGCTCTATCTCTCTGTCTCTGTCTCTGTCTCTGTCTCCAACCGGAAGCACCGACCCAACAGAAGCCCCGGGCCGCAGCTGGGGGAATGCACCAGGGCCGTGGCTGATCCTCTCCCTCTTGGTCGGGGCCTGATTGCGCTTGGCCACCCTCAGCCCCAGACACACAAAGACCCCTCCCCATCCAGAGCACCGAGGCCAGGCCTGGCGAGCTCCTGACCCTGAGCCCCAGAGCCCGGGTTTGTGCAGGAGGATTAGGGAGCCTGCGGGGTCTTCTGGGTCCTTCAGCAGGTGGGGAAGCGAGCGCTTGGCCAGGAGAAGGTCAGGACAGATGAATGGGGAGGAAGCAGGGGTGGGCAAGAGCCTCAGAGAGCTCGGGGCAGATCTGAACCCCGCAAAGGAGCAGCCGATGGGGAAACAGGCAACATTCCTCCGACTTCCTTCCCTACATGGGAGCGGCGACGGCTGAGTCACCGTCCCCGGGTCCTGCCACATTCCTCCACGCGGCAGCCACTTTAATGCATGATTTATGAACGGAATGAATAGAAACCAATCAGGCGTGGCTATGCCCAGAGCGCTGTGTTCAACAACAGCTGTTTCCCACAGTAATTATGTTAGGGCAGTGACAACCCGGGGACAAGGCCGGGCCCGAGGCTCCGCGGCGGGAGCGCTAATGAGAACGGAGGCTTCGCCAGCCAGGCCACCGGCCACGGACGTGGGAGAGAGGACACAGGTCTGCAGCATGTCCCCAGCACGTCTCCCAACCAGACCTGCCCACTTTGGGCCTTGCTCTTCTCCACCAGGGAACGGAGGGGGAGAGGATCTGTCCACCGGCTCAGCTATTCGGGCAGGATATGGATGCCCCGGGGAGCTGCTCTGGAAGGTTCAGGAAGCTTTCCCATCCCATGAGAAAGCCCAAGGTTCTCCCAAGTAATGGGCGGCGTAATGCAGTTTGTGTTTTGGTGTTTTGTTTTTTTTGGTTTTGTTTTGTTTTGATATTGTCTTGACCTACTTTTGAGGCGTCGGTAGTAGGAGGGTCCCTTCTCCTTCTTCAGTAACTTACAGCCCTTCCGCATGGAGCCCCCAGGCCACAATGCACCTCCTTCCGTCCGGGGGCCAGGCGCCAAGCCACTTGAGACAGGCCCTATGCCCCGGAGTCCACGAAATTGTTCACATAGTCAGTCCACAGGGAGCCCACAGAGCCTCGCGAAGCCTCCGGCCGGCTGTGCCCCAGCTGCCCCCTGCAGCGCCAGCTTGCTGCTACCTGTCCCAGGCCCCCCGGGGGCCCTGCCTGGCACTGCACGCGGCCTGAGTCCCCTCTGTGACCTGCCCAAGCATTTCGTTGTGCGCCGCCGTCCAAACAATCCTTGAATCTTACCAACATTTGGGTGGAGGAGGAAAAGCTGTGCTCCGGCCCGCCTTCAGCGCCCCCTGTGCGCCCACTGCATCCTTCCTGCCGACTCCTGCATTTCCTCTGTGTTCTTCATGCAGAATCGGGAGAGGCCAGTGGTCACTCCTGACCCAGACGCCCCGGGCCCCAGTCCTCATGCCCCCCGTGCGGTCCCTGCATCTCTGTGCTCCTCCCACACACACAAGGGCTGCGCTCAGGGAGGAGCCGCCACGCCAGGTCGGTGCCACTCAGGCAGCGCCGCTGTTACCGGAAACCCCGGAGGCATCCGCGTGCGGGGGAGGGAGGGGCACAGCACTCATTGCCCGCCCTCCACATGCACACACGCCCACACACACGCACAGGCACACGCCACGTCCACGCGCACGCACATGCATGCACGCATCCACACGCACGTGCACGCCTACTTCTGCACACACGCACACGCACGCACGCCCACGCACATGCGCACACGCATCCACACGCACGTGCACACACGCCCACGCCTGCACACACACGCTCACGCGCGCACATCCACACGCATGCGCGCATGCACACACGCGGGACGCGGGACACAGAAGCCAGATGCTTCCCTCCGGGGACCTCAGTGGGCCACACGGAACAAAGGTTTGGGCTCAGGCCTGCGTTCCTCCTACTCAGAACCAGCTCCGGCCTTTCATGTTATGTCCCCAGAGAGCCACACGTCCAGTGACAGGGTCACACTGATGAGATCGAGCAGAGCAGACCTTCGTCACCCGCCGAAGGTCTGCATCTCCTCTATCGCCTTGGGAATGACGTCCTCCAATCCCGCATTCCGTGAATTACGTACAGTGTCTTCTACAGCCCAAGAGCGTGTGCTTATTCAAATGTATCGAAAATACACCACATATTTGGAAATCCCATGCTGACTAATATTTATTTATTAATCTGCATTAAGTAAAGAAATCTGGGTGGGGGCCGGGGAGACTGAGGTGGCCCGACCCTCTCTTTAAATCAGCACAGCCCTGGGGCGCCTGGGTGGCTCAGTCGGTTAAGCGGCCGGCTTCGGCTCAGGTCATGATCTCACAGTTCATGGATTGGAGCCCCGCATCGGGCTCTGTGCTGACAGCTCAGAACCTGGAGCTTGCTTCAGATTCTGTGTCTCCCTCTCTTTCTGACCCTCCCCTGCTCCTGCTGTCTCTCTGTGTCTCTCAAAATAAATTTAAAAAAATTAAATCAGGAAAGCCCTGCTGAGGGCCCAACATGACCACGCCTCTTTTGGAAGAACTGCAAAGAGGGCCTGTGATCAGCTGAATTTTGATATTTTGAGCTGAATTCTGCACACTTGTGCGTTTTGATGGGGACAGGTCCATTGATTTTTTAAAATTTTTTTGTAATGTTTTATTTATTTTTGATACAGAGAGAGACAGAGCATGAGAGGGGGAGGGGCAGAGGGAGAAGGAGACACAGAACCAGAACCAGGCTCCAGGCTCTGAGCTAGCTGTCAGCAAAGAGCCTGACGCAGGGCTCAAACCCACGAACGTTAGATCTGACCTGAGCCAAAGTCAGAGGCTTAACTGACTGAGCCACCCAGGCGCCCAAGAGCCCGTTGATTTAAATAGAGTATTAAAGTGGCGGGAAAGCCAGAGCAGGAAAGAAAGTATAGAGGGCGAGGAAAGGAGTGAAAACCCGGAGAGGGAAGGCCACGCCTGAGGGCGGGTGGCGGCTCCATCCTCCATCTGGGTGCTGCGGCCCCAGGTGCGCCCCACCTGCAAGAGGCGGCTCCGCGCCCTGCATTCCCGACCGCCGGCGCTAGAGGGCGCGCCTGCGCACACGGCGCCCAGAGCCGACCAGGGCGCAGATCGCCCACCTCCAGGAGGCTGATGAAGGCGGTGGGGACACGCAGAGCTCGGCCCTGCGGGGTGGGGGCTGCTGGACGGAACTTGGGGGAGATTTTCCCTGTGCACCGGGGATAGAGGTCCCCCCACCTCTTACAAATCCTAAAGCCACCTTTTGCTTTGGGCGTGGGCGGGTGGGGGTGGGGAGAAGGGGCTGGAGGTAATGTTGAAACTGTCCCGCCCTCTTTGCAAAACCACCCGTCTTGGAGGGAGGTGTCCCTGAATTTGAACCTCGGCTCTTTCCTTCCCTGTGCCACCACGGGCAGAGAGTTCTTTCTGAACCTCAGTCCCTCCACCCCTAAAATGGTGAGGAGCGCGCCCAGGTCAGACAGGTGGGACACTAAACCAGACCCTCCTGCGGGCAGCCCACCACACGGGCGAGACCCCACACTCAGCTCTGCTCGTAAGAAATCTGCACTTTGCGTTAAACCAGGTAATGGCTTTGCACAGCTAATCAGCCTGAACCTCACTCCATTATTTGTTCGTGATTAGATCTGGCCGTTAATCCAGTTTTCCAGGTCTAGAATTAGTCTTCAACCCTGAGCTAAGCCTGGTCGCAGCCTCTCTGACAAGCTACCTGGCGGCAGAGGGAGCCTGGCTCTGGAAGAGATTTCCTCCAGGGGCCCTCAGGGATTACCGGGGGGCTAGAGTTACAGGGAGCGAAGGGAGCCCTGCACCCCCCCAACCCCATCCCAACCCTACGCCTAGCCCTGGGTAATCACAGGTGCCTTTGAAGTCTGATCAGCATTTACCCAACAGAATGAAACGATGTGCTGATCTCTGGTCCATCCACAACTTGAACCATCCTTTCAGGAGGCCTCGATATTTAAAATATTGGTCTCATTATCTTGCAGCATCTTGTAATTATAAATCTAAAGCGTCACTTGGAGCGTATTTGCATGTGTAAAGAACCCACTGTCGAGGTGGCAGGAAGGGCGGTTGGCTGGACTTCTGAATCCGATCATCCAGGTATCTGGAAAGCGATGCTGTCACATGCGTCCGATCGGTGTCGGAGGAATGTGCAGCGCCAAGACCGGGAGGGCAGCCCGACGAGGTGGGGATGTCACACCCGCCCCTCGTGATGCCATCTTGGCCCCCCGTGTGGTTTTGCGACGTCACCGCTGCCCAGTCCGTCAGTAGGATGAAGGCCACTTCGGAATTCCCCAAGTTCAACACCCGTCACAGCAGGGATGCTGGAGATCGTTACCTGCCTGCAAGATTCTCGGGCTGGAGCGGCCACACGGGTCTTTCAAGTCGTTTTGGTTATGCACTTCTATTGGGAACGGTGTTTGTGCTCACACCCATCACGTGGTCCTACAGCAGCTGTTGGTTCTGGTCCCTCATAGTTCCAGATTATTCTCCTATCACAAGCGGGAGAAGGTTAAAACTCTCTGCCCCTCCCTCCCAGTGGGGGGGGGGGGCACAGGACTAACCCTCAGGTCCAACGGGAGCAGCAGAGACTCGGTGGGCCGAGGGGAGGCGTGTGGGGAAAACAATGCCCACGTCACCCCTACTCCCAGCAGGAACGGGAGCCCCGCCCTCAGCATCCCTGACCTCGTGACCTATCCGTGTCCCCCTGATGACTTGCTGTGCCTCCAGCATGTCACTCAGGCCCGACACGGGGCCTTTGCAGCTGCCGCCCCTGTCTCTGGCACACTCCCAGCTGGCCGCGGTGGCGGCCCACCCAGGCACTGCCATCTGGTCCGCTTCAGATGTCAGCCTATTGATGGAACTTTGCTGACTGTCCCCTTTTCAAGTCCTGTCTCGGCCGCCAGGCCCAGGCTGTGTCCCCGCTTTGTTTCACTGCTCTTATGTGGCTCTTTTTTAAAAACGTTTTTTTTTTAATTTGAGAGAGAGAGAGCGCACCAGCGGGGGAGAGGGAGCACAAGAGCGATGGCATGAGCAGGGGAGACGCAGAGTAAGAGAGGGAGAGGGAGAGAATCTTAATCGGGCTCCACACTCAGCACGGAGCCTGACATGGGGCTCGATCCCATGACCCTGAGATCATGACCTGAGCCGAAATCAAGAGTCCAACACTCAATGGACAGAGACCCCCAGGCGCCCCTCACGTGGCTCTTCAGCCCACCTGACCCAGTCTGCATTTATGTATTTGCTCCCGTCTCCCGCCTCGGAAACAAAAGTTATGTTCACCATCGCGTCCCCAGTGGGACTGGAACAGTGACTGTCACATAGTAGGTGCTCAGTAAGCATTCGTTAAAAGAGAGCACAAATAAATGCCCACCACACAAAGCCAGAGCTCAGCCAGCTGGTGGTCCGGGCTCCCCCTTCTGCACCCAAAGCTGATTCTGGCCAGTTGGGATCCTACTCACCTGTGTTCAAGAGAAGCAAGGGAATTCGATTTTTTAAAGACAGGTGTTGCCAATAAGTTCTAAAGCATATAAATAAATATGGCCGCAGGAAGCCGCCCGCAGCTCCTCCCCACTTCCGGTCCTGCCTCGGAGCCCAACCCTGGGAAGTGGCTCTGAGAACAGGACTTGTCAGGGCGCTAACAGGGAGCAGGGCTGGCTCTCTGTGCACGGGTCCTGATCTCCAATTTTATGACCCAGATCGTCCTCCGGGCCGGCCGCACCCCCGGGTGGCCTCGCACCAGTGAGTGACTTCTGCGAACTTCCGGTTCCTCGTCTGTAAATGGGTGCAACGAACCCAGTCTGCAGTTGGGCGTCAGGACCGCTGACGTCTTTTGCGGAAGGCCCGAGTCTGGCACGATGACTGACAGGTGGTGATGTTTGATGGAGGACAGTTCTCGGTGTTCCTGCTTCTCAGTCCCACTCTTAGCACCCAGGCACTTATTGAGGACGGGGCATAGTGTAGGAGCAGGTGTCTGCCGGGCACGGGCCACCGGCCACAATGGAGAACACTGAGCCTGCAGATGGGGCGTGCTGCTCTCGCCTCCGTCCACACACTCGACAGACAGGACTGAGCCCTTTTGTGGGCCAGGTGCCGCCTAGGAGCTGGGGACACACGGTGCACCTGTCCACATGAGGCTGAGTCTCCGGAAGGGGCGCACTGAGAATCCGCACAGAAAGCAGGACACAGAACAAGTGAGGGGACAGTGAGGGCCCCGGAGAAAGCGGGGAGAGCAGTGGGGGGAACTGGGGGCACAAGGGAGGAGAACAATGGCCTCCAGGAAGTGAGGGTGGGGAGCCCGCGCTACCCTGGGAGGGAGGAGGGGAGCCGTGCACTTTCCTGCAGATAGACTCTTGCAGGCAGAGGGGAAGGTGCAAAGGGCCTGAGGCAGGAAAGATTCTGGTGTTTGGAGGCCACGTGAGGGATGCTTGGTGTGCGGGAGCAGCTAGTGAGAGCCAGCGAATCAGGGCAGATGGGGGTGGAGAGCACAGGGTCGTCATGGGTCACGGTGAGAACTTTGTTTTTTACGCTGAGATGGGAGCCGTGGAGGGTTGGGGGCTGACATGATCTGGATTCGGTTTTAACAGGGTCATTCCTGCCCCACTGACAGCAGACTAGGGGGCAAAGGAGGAGGGGGGCAGACCTGTGGCTACAGGTAAAAATGGCGACGAAGCCTGTTTCCTCTTCGGTAACGTGGAGGGAGCATCTACCTACCCACCTGAAGACTGACCGATGGAGGAAACTTGCTTCATTGGAAAGGCTGATGCATCCCATCTCCCCTGTCCTGCCTGGTGCTCTCACATTCGAGCTGGCGACCCTGGACCAACGCCATGGCCTCTCTCTGCCTCAGTTTCCCTGTTTTTAAAACAGAGACAATAATAGCTTCTCCTCCAACGAGCTTTCAGGAGGATTGAACACAGAACCCTTGCCTGGGGCTTAGAATGGGGTCTGGTCCGTGGCAGGGACTCAGTGGATATTATCAGCCACATCAGTTGGTTTGCTGCCCAGTGGCAATGGCCGGTGACAACGTGACGTTCTTGCTCATGTCACATGTGGCCGCGGGTCCCCGCTTCCTGGCTGGCTCTCCTGTGCCAGGCTCAGCTCCGCAGGCCCCTCGTTCCCGTAGGAGAGGACAGTCTGGGGGCTGCCGTCTCCCTGCACGGCTTCAGGGGCTGCAAACCGAGGCCCTCCTGCCTCCTAACGAATCCTCTGGGAATTCGCCTCTCACGTGTCCGCTGGCCTTTGGCCGAAGCAGGTCCCGGGACCAAGTTGAACAACAGAGTGGGACGTGCATGCTGCCTGATGGAAAGGAATCAGCGCTCCACCCACGCCGGCAGCCGCCACCTGCCATGGATCACCGGGGTCATCTTCCTCTTCATCATCGTCACCATCACCATCGTCATTGACTCACCACCGTCATCCTCCTCCTCCTCAGCCTCCTCATTCGTAGATGGAAGGCAGCATAGCAACCACTGAGGCAGAAGCAGAGATAGGTAGGGACAATCCTGTCCACCAAGGTCATGACCAGAGGTGCCCTAAGCAGCTGCCATGACCAGGAAGCTGGTGGCAGTTTGATTCTGTACATGGAGGCAGGACAGATGTAACCTAAACACACGTCCCCACAACAGCCAAAATGCACCCACGGCAGTCCGCCTTCCCTCCATGGAAGGTGAATCACCCCGAGGCAAGTGAGGTCTGGGTCCCAGTGAAATCCTCCCGTCACATCATCAATCACAGATGAAATCGAACATCCAGTTCTGTGGCATCACATTTAGAGCAAGGCGGTGAAACTCACATTGTGATTCACTCCGATTCGAGGCCAAACATGCCATATGGAGAATTAATGATACCGCAAATTTCCTATAAATGTTTGTACCCTGATATTCTGGGGTAACGACCATGTTTTCTATTTCAAAATTTACTGGGTAATTTATTGCGGACTTCCATTTTTCCCAAGGAAAACAGAATTGTCAGTTTGGTAAAGCGAATGTTTTTTGTTTTTTTTGGAGGGTGTGAGGGGGGTACATTTGTATCTTTGTCTCTTGCTTCTGCTCTATTTGGTGTCTCATGTTTTACCGTCAGGATGAGTCACTGGCCACCTGCAGCTGGCCCAAGGGAGATGCCCAGCAATGTGGCAAGGGGAGGGCACCGTCAGGGCACGAGAGGACAGGACATCTGTGTTTAGCAGATTAAAACCAGGACAGACCACGCACCTGCGGGCCTCGCTGGATGTAAATAGGTGTTCTCCAAAGCAGCCTGTCGGGGAAATTGCCAGAACGGGCCACGTGTCCTGGCAGATATCCCTTGGACTTTCAAGTCGTTTTATTTTCGTTTCTCCTTGGCATTTGATCAGAGGAGGCTCCTGACGTTCAGCTTAGTGTCTCTTCTCCGCCGCCTGTAAGAAGCTGACTCCTCGCAGCCACACCACACCAGACGCTAAGGTACACTTGTCAGCTGAGGCCGCCGGCGCCGTGTTACCTCCTCTCTGATTCACTTTGCAGTATTTGGATTTTCCCACCCCTGGAGCACGGCAGTCTGGAGTTAGGAGTCAGGCTGCATGGACGCAAAGCTGTCAGGTGGTTTTAGTGTCTGAGCCTCAACTTCTCAACTCCAAGGGGGGACCTTAGCTGGAATCTAACTTTCCAGGGAGCATTCAGTTCCGTCAACGACTGGCAGCTTTCGTGATGATGAATCTATGTATTCCTAATTTCCTTCTTCCTTCAGGTGCTCATGTGAGGCTCGAAATGTCCACGAACGTGTGGTCGGATGAGATAGGCAGTGTGCTGCGTGACAGTGAAGGGTGTCCGGATGCCTGGTCCAGCCCCCAGCGCCCACCAGGAGGACGGCGTCCCCAGCACGTGCCTGCCAGGACAGGACAGGTGAAACCTGATCTTTTAATGGTGATGCGTGGGGTCCACCCACCAGCAGGGCACGGCGTACAGGAGGAAAATAGCACGTATAAGGTATCGGTCTTCTTTTTTTAAAATTTTGAAAGTGTTTATTTTTAATAGAGAGACAGAGTGCGAGTGGGGAAGGGTCAGAGAGAGAGGGAGACAGAATCTGAAGCAGCTCCAGGCTCTGATCTGTCAGCACAGAGCCCGATGTGGGGCTCAAACTCATGAACCGTGAGATCACGACCTGAGCTGAAGTCGGATGCTCAACCCACCCAAGTGCACCAAAGTTTATGTATTTTTGAGACAGAAGGAGAGAGAGAGAGAAAGAGAGAGAGAGAAGAGGTGTAGAAAGAGAGAGAGAGGGAGAAAGAATCCCAATAAGGCTCTGCAATGTCAGCGCAGAGCCCAACACAGGACTCGATCTCACAAACCCTGAGATCATAACCTGAGCCGATATCAAGAACCCGACGCTTAACTGACTGAGCCACCCAGGTGCCCCTAAAAATGTCAACCTTCTTGTCTCATGTCATGCAGTGTCAACCGTATGCTACAAGGTACGTGTCATTCTCTCCATCGTACAGACGGAGAACCAGGCCAGGAGATGAGGTCACCCGTCCAACACTCTGCACCACTCACGTGACCACATCTGGAGTCAGAGTCCTGCTTTTCTGATCCTGTGGAAGATTCATGCCCAGAGCGCTGGAATTGTGCTGTGTCCTTCTAGGCTCTTGCACACTCGGTCCCCCAAATAACCCCCCTGGTAACTGGAACTCATTCTCGTTCACTGTCTCAGAAGCCACTGCCCTCGTGGAATCTCAACAGCCTCCCTTTCCCTGATGCCCTGCAGACGATGCCAGCTTCACCAGCATGTGACCTGGGCAGGTGCACAGGACGCCAGGCTCACAAGGCCCCTGTGGCGCTTTAATACTCTGCCACCAGCATCTCAGTATTCTTCACAATTTGAACTTGAGTTTGTACGTGGAGTCAGATAGGACGACGGACCAGGCGTATGAGCAGAGGAGATCCTGCAACACGTGTGCCTCCCGGTCCTTCCCACCCTTCTACGGTGTCCGTGTTACCGCATGCTGGCCTCAGGGTGCAGGAGAGCCGGAGAGCCCCCCTGTGAGTGCAGGGTAAGCAACTCCATCTTCAACAGAAAGGCAAGTGTGGTGGTGAAGGCCCCTTTCTCTTCCCACTTCCCTTTTGAACCAGAACTTGCTTTGACTGCAAAAAAGAAACATTCAGGGGCACCTGGGTGGCGTCTGACTTCGGCTCAGGTTATGATCTCTCGGTTCATGAGTTTGAGCCCCGCATCGGGCTCTGTGCTGACGGCTCAGCTTCCGCTTCAGATTCTGTCTCCCCACCCCCCTCTGCCTGCACCCCACTGCTCGAATTCTGTTTGTCTCTCAAAAATAAACATTAAAAAATTAAAAAAATAAAAGAAGTAGATTGTTAAAAGCATGAAGAGCCCGAGACCTGTATTGCACGTGCTCTCACTGTGACTCTATCTTATCCATGCAAACACACTGAAAACGAGGCATAGAGGCCAAGGGAGGAATAGATCCAGACTGCCCTCCCTAAGTCATCAGCGAGCCAGGGTTGGACATTATCAGCAGAGCGTGTGCCCATCAAGACGCAAAATAACACATGGAGTCAGTTTCGTGCATCACGTCCACGTTGTCGCGAGAACGAGATACGGAGTTATGCAAGGTTTGGATTTCTTGAAATCACCCAAACGAGCCATTGGCGATCCTGGGAGTCATTGCAGGTCATGAAGGGGCCTTGGGGGTGTTTTCCGTTTCAGTCCCCTGAGGCTGGAGAGTGTGTATCTGTAGAGACAATAGCTGTCCTGGCGTATGGGCCGTAGTAAACAGTTGAAAGCAGAGGTGGTGGGCTCTTCCTCCATTTCTTTCACCCCCAAATAAATGGACTTTTCAGTCTTTATTACTTGCTGCCAAATGAAGTGTCTCTAACTCTTTGAAGCGATGGCCCTAGTTGAAGGTCTCCGTAAGCTGTATAACCAAGCAAAGCTCATCATGAGTTTTGTGATACAGCATTTTCAGATTTGTGCAGGACATCTGTGGGCTACCTTTGTGTTCCCTTCATAAAATTCTGTGTATTCACAACGAGGCAATCAGCAGCACTTGCCACCATGCCCCAGGGAAGCCTGAGCCTGAGCCCCGTCCAAGCCTTCAGAGCCTTGAGCCCTGTCTCAAGCCCTGCCTCAGGTTACCAATCCCCTGCTGGTCCACAACAGGCCACACGGACCCCCACGGAGTGCTGGGTGTTTAGGGTATGAACAAGGCCACCAGGGAAGACCACGCTTGGGGCTGAGGGTGCGGTGAAGGGTGTTGTCCGGCCTTCATCTGTCAAGACACAGGTAATACAAACATTTGCTCAGCAAAAGGTGGCATTAATAAGGATACTCGGCACCAGAGGGGACCAGCCCGGGACTCTGGCTACTCCAGACCACAGCAGGTCCTACAGAAAACAAAGAGAACCCGGCCACCCATTGTCTGTCCCGTGGTCCAGGGACTCGAGGAGGGACCCTCTGCAGTAGAAAGTGCATGCACCCCGTCCCTGTCTACTGCTCCTTCCTCTCTTCATCCCGCAGCCCCGAATCTCCATCCCGACAACAGAGGCCATGACAATCTCCAAGTCTTCCTGCTCTTCTTTTTTTTTGGAGGAAAGTGGAATCCTGAGACTGGGGGGAATCTGCCCACAAGTGCAGGGACAGAAGCAATGATCTCAGTGAGAATATCTGGGTTTTGTTCACTTTGTTTTTGGAGATACTTGGGGGTTTTTTCATGACATTACTTAAGTGTAATAGACATACAAAGAAAGGGACAGGTCTGCAGTGTTCAGTTCTGTGAACTGTGTAATCCAGCTCCTGGTGGAGACAAAGAACGTTTCCATCGCCCAAGTCAGTGTCCCCTTCGGTCAATACCCACCCCACTGAGGGTAAACGATGCTCTGATTTCTAGTCCCACAGATTTTGTTTTCTGTTCTTGAATTTCAGGCTAATGGAATCTTATGTCCTCATGGCGGTTGTGTCTTTCATTTCACTAAATGCATAAATTGCATTTCATAAACCAGTGCGTTGCGTAAATAAAGTGCTTGGCATAAATCAGGAGCATATTTCTTTTCATTTCTCCACAGTGCCCCACTGTTTGAAAAATAGACCATCACTCATCCATTCTCCAGTGGATGGCCATTTGGGTTGTTTCCATTTTTTGTCTATTATGGACAAAACTGCTATAACCACGCTTGTTCGGGTGGAATCATGTTCTCCTTGCTGTTGCACAAGTACCACAGAACGCGGTTCTTAGCTCGTATATTGAGTGTATATTTCACTTAACCAGAAATGGATAATGTGTGTTCCACAGTGGTGATAACCCTATACGGACCCGCCAGCGACGCCTGGCAATGTTGGCTCTTCCACATCTTTGCCGACGATGGGTGCTCTGGTCTCTCTGATCCCAGCCACGGTGGTCAGGAGGTAGAAGCATGTCATTATCGTCAAAGCTTGCATCTCCCTGATGGCCAGTGATGTAAGGCACTCACTCTCATCCTGGTCACACTTCTTCCTGTGGAAGCCTTCATCCAGATCTCCTGCCCATTTTCAGTTGTGCTCTTTGCCTCTCTATTAATGCAAGGTGGTGCTTTCTATATTCTGAGAACATAGAATTCTATATATTTTTAATGTTTATTTATTTTGAAGGAGATAGAGAATGTGAGCAGGGTAGGAGCAGAGAGAGAGAGGGAGACAAAGAATCTGAAGCAGGCTCCAGGCTCTGAGCTGTCAGCACAGAGCCCGACGTGGGGCTTGAACTCCTGAGCACTGAGATCATGACCTGAGCCGAAGTCAGATGCGTAATGGACTGAGCCACCCAAGCACCCCTAGAATTCTATATGAAGGCTAGGAATATTTTCTCCCACTCTGTGGATCCCCTATTTATTTTCATAATGATGTATTTTGAGAAACAGAGGTTTTACATTTTGATAAAGTGTGATATCAATTTTTTGCTTGTGTGTATCTTTGATTGTGTATCTTGATTAAGAAATGTATGCTTACCCCAAGCTGAAAGAAACATTCTCCTACGTTTCCTTCAAAAGTCGTAAACTTTGCTTTTTACACTTAGATGACTGAAGATCTCCACCTTGAAGTCATTATGCTAAAGGAAAGAAACCCGTCATGAAAACCATGCGGCATGATCCCATTTATAGGAAATACCCAAAAAGGGCAAAACTCTGCCTACGGAAAGCGGACAACGGTCTGCTAAGCAGGTAAGTTGGGGGAAATGGGAGTGACCCGGGAAGGAGGTTTCTGGAAGCATGATGAGCTTGTTCTAAAACTGACTATGGCGAAGTTGAGAATATACTAGAAGCTACTAAACTGTGCACTTTAAATGCGTGAGTTGGGTGGTATGAAAATTATATCTCAAAACAGTTTTTATAAACAAGCGTTCTTGTGAACAAGGAAAAGAGGCTGATTTCAGTGTCCTGGTGTGAATGTCTTCTCGGTGTCCGGGCCAGTAGGAGACAGATTCGTTCTCACAGAATGCATTTTTATGAAAGCATGTACCTTACTTCCCTTGCTGAGCTGGAGTGGGGCCCCGCCTGTCTCAGGCTGAGCAGCCCCTGAACACCCCTCCCTTGCGGATGGGTTCTGTGGTTTCTCTGAGACTCCAAAGCCACCCTGACCCCGGCCTGGCATCTCAATCACAGTAAGGAATCGATGAGCTCAAAAGGGAAGCTGATGCTCTACAGTCGCTCCGCTACCACTTCCTCTTGTCCCAGCCTCACACATCGGCACGTGATTTCCTGGAAAACACCAGCAGTGCCGAAAACAGCAGAATCTGCATTTCCGGCAGACCTGAGAGAAGCTTCCAGAGCAGCAGGTCCTCGGCGTGGGCGGTGCAGATGGTTAGGGGTCTAATGGGTTTTAGGCAAAAGTAGGCAACTGATAAATTCATAATTAATTAATTACAACGGAAAAAAGGAAAATTAAAATAGATAACGTGGAGCATGGAAGTCAAGGGATGCTTGAAATGCTTCTTTATAGCCAGACCCCCCCCAACCCCTTAAGTGTGGAAACCTTCCAGGAGGAAGATTAGGAACCGTTGTGCGCCCCAGAGTGCTCTCTCTGCCAAGTGGTTTTTTCTTGTTCGTTTTTGTTTTTGCCACCACGTGAACTGGCCATGTTTCTTGGTCCCGCCATGCAGCCCGAACATGTCTTCAGGTGTACCTGTTTAGCCCAAGTCCTCCAGCAACACTTTCTAGAAGGTTCTGTGGTTGTTTGCTAGGCTCCCCACCTCCTAGATGACGGAGGACAATTTAGAGCATGGAATATCACAGCACCCAGGTTCCAAATGCAGAGCCCTGTGTGTGGTTGGTATGCCTTAGGTTTATTTTAAAAATGCATCCCCTGCTCGGGGAAAGGCATCGATGAGCTCAAAAGGGAGGCTGATGCTCTACAATCACTCTGCAGCTCTTTCCTGCTCAGGGGGCCCCCGACCCCTCCCCATGGGAATCCTAGCACCCCCTCCCCGCCCCCACAGCCAGGCTCCAACTCAGCAAGCACACGGAACTTCTTGCTTTGACATGCTCTGGAACACTCTAGATTTTGTCAGCCCATCAAGACCCCACACCCGCTCGCTGTTTGCCAGCATTCTCTCTTTCTGAAATCTTAGGGACCTGCAGACATGGGGTTTTGCCAGATCCATGAACCTGGTGACAAAGTTGATGTTTTTGATGCTTTATTGTCACATTAATTAGGTTAGTGGTTATTTTGACTCTCAGTCATTTCATATGAATAGAAATATTCTTTTTGATGTGAGAACCAACCTAGAGTTTTCCTGCTTTTTAAAAAATAATTTTATGTTAATGTCCAATAATATATAATGTCCAATAATATATAATATATATAATGACCAATAAAATATATTGGTATATTGGTGGTTTTGGTATCAAGAATCTTGCAGGCTAAGGTAACAAGTTTTTATGGGCATTGAGGAGGGCTCTTGTTGGGATGAGGACTGGGTGTTGTATGGAAACCAACTTGACAATAAATTACATTTTTAAAAAAGGTAATATGGGGCACCTGGTGGCTCAGTCAGTTGAGCGTCCGACTTCAGCTCGGGTCATGATCTCACCATTTGTGGGTTCGAGCCCTGTGTCGGGTTCTGTGCTGACAGCTCAGAGCCTGAAGCCTGCTTCAGATTCTCTGTCTCCCTCTCTCTCTCTCTCTGCCCCTCCCCTGCTCATGCTTTGTCTCTGTCTCTCAAAGATAAATAAAGGTAAAAAAAAATTTTTAAAGGCAATATAAGTTTTTGAAAAGTATTTCATAATCTTCCAACCACAGACTCATTTACAAAAAGGCAAATAGAATGTAAGGTGAACAGTGTTAGTGTTTCCAGAATTGACTAAGAGGTCTGCTGTGGCTCATGCCTTCTCCAGACACACATCTCATCACCAGGATGAGGAAATTCCCGGTGGTACCTGAAACCAAGGCGCTCTCAAGGCCTCTGGAGACCCCCAAATGCCCCTGCATCTGGTGGTCAGACTTCAAGGCAGATGGAATATTTATAATGCAACCACATGTAAATAGGAAACAAAATTAATGAAATTATGGTACCTCTGAAAATATCTGGCTTTACCTAACTCCTTAGTACTTATCATCAGTCACAATCTCCTGGCGATCACTGTATGCATTCGGAAATTCTTGGAAAGTTAGAAAGTCTCACCTGTGAACTGTTTCCGAAAGCCGCAGAAATGTTATGGCTTCTAAACTTAACAGTGAGCGAAGTTGACATAATATGGTCTTTCTGTAACCGTTTTGGGTTTGATGGTTTTCTTTTTGTATTTTAGTCTGGGTGAAGGGTGAGGACTGCCATAGGGCTCATGCAGGTCTCCCAAGGTCAGAACTGGATTCAGATCACTGAAGGAAGGGCAGGAAGTTCAGAGCCTCCCTGAGAGAACTTAAAGTTTAGGGCAGAAGACCTCATTAGTTTAGAGATCCTTGATGTATCACGCCTCCGTGTTTATTTGTGCTCCTCAAATAAGCTTCAAGGGCTAACCTTTCCCGACAGAGCAGGAAGGAATCTCCCCCATGGGCAGATCTGACCCACGTGGAGCCACAGTTAACAGTGCTCACGCTCCCTGCCCTCCCCCCCGCTGCACCCTCACTTTCCACCCCTGACTATCCATTATTAGCCTTGCAGAGTTAAACCAAGAAAATCTGGTTACACAATGTTCAAGTTCATGTGAACTATTTTTAAGGCAAGCACCACGAATACAAAAATTTAGAATACAAAAATATTCACTTTCAACACCCCCTTTCCTGCTGAAAGGGCCCCTGGAAGGTTCCTGGGTCAAAGACAGTCATCACATGTTGGTAGATTAAGAAAAATGGGAAGCATAAGCTCCCATGTATGACTTATGAAAAAAATAATGCTATTAAAGTGTCAACTTCAATACGATCCATTATTAGCCTTGCAGAGTTAAACCAAGAAAATCTGGATACGCAATGTTCAAGTTCATGTGAACTATTTTTAGGGCAAGCACCATGAATACAAAAAGTTTAGAATACAAAAATATTCACTTTCAACACCCCGCCCCCACCCCTAATGACCTGTGGCACCGAGCAGGATTCTCCTTCCCATGCAGGTCCATTCAGTCCACCCCGGAAACTCACCTGGTGTTTCTTCATGCAGATTGATCTCACCCCAAGGTGGCTTCCAATGTCATGGCCGTGCTGCCTTCTTGACTTCTCTTCTTGTTTCAAGGAGGGTCAAAGCACAGAACGTGGGCAATGTGTTACCCAGCCATTCTCTCTTTATAGCCGTTGCCTTTTGCAGGCAAGGAAGGGAGTTTTGTAGAGACCTCTGTACGGCTAGAGTAGTGCTGATCACTGCCCTGGTTACAAAGCCATCACAGAGTCCTAGAACTATCACAGTGAACTGGGAGCCTGGGTGCCGGCTCACGGTTGTCACAGATCCTGAGAGCCAGCCTGACACCGCCTTTGGAGGGCACTTGCTTTTCGAAAGCTGCTTTTTGACAGAGACTTAGTCAGCCTGGCTGACTTTAATTCAGCAACCTAGCCCTCAGAGCCAACTGTCTGTACAGGGCATGGGTGTGGTGTGACAGGGTCCCTTTCTGGCTTAAACTTTGCAGAGTGATGGAAACCCAAGGTATGGAAATGCTTGAGTGGCTCTGGAATTAAATGCAACACATCCCAAGACTATGAATATTAATTGGAATTTTTGGTGCCTAAGTTAGTTTTCCTGGGGCTCAGCTTTGATAAGTAGAACTCACTTGCCCCTGGCTTGCAGGGACATATCTTAGTAAAGCTTTTTCTTTTATTAAAATTGACCTTTATAAGCTTTAGGGAAAGATGGGCTTTTCTTGGCTTTCTCCAAGAACTGAATTTGCATGTCTTAACTACAGAAACTCATTCCCTGTCTTAATGGAGCTATTTCTATTTTTTAAGAATTTTTTAAAATGTTTATTTATTTTTCAGAGACAGAGAGAGACAAAGTGAGAGCAGGGGAGGAGTAGAGAGAAAGGGAGACACAGGATTCGAAGCAAGATCCAGGCTCTGGGCTGTCAGCCCAGAGCCCAACATGAGGCTCAAACCCATGAACCATGAGACCATTACCTGAGCCAAAGTCGGAAGCTTAACTGACTGAGCCCACCAGGTGCCCCCAAGGAAGCTATTTCAACATGCTATTTAGCCAGAATACCTCCCCCAGGGCACAGAACAATCCTCTTTCTGTTGGAATCTTGCTCTCCTATTTAAATAAGGCATTCTTTTCTCTAATTCTCAAGGTCATGGCCAAGAGCCATCCACAAGACCCTGAAGACAGCTAGCTGCCTCAAGGCCAAGCCTAATGTCTTCTTAATATCCTCTCCATTGAACACCTATTGGAAGACGAGGTCATTTCCTGGAACCTACCAATTGATTGTTTTACTATAACAAGGAATCATCCAACACGTTTTATTTCTTCATTTTCAAAATGTTTAGAAGTGCCTTTACAGATATGTTAAATATACTGAGAAACATACACAACAGATCGTACTGAAAACCGTGAGTAATATGAGAAAGACATTATACAACCAAAAAAGTATCTAGAATCACAGCGCCACCGCAGCATGCTCTGTTTATAATCTCGGGCGCGTCCCAGGCAAGAAGAACCCAGCTCCGAAAAATAGAAAGTAGGAGATAACACCGTTTTGTTTTGTTTTTCAGATGCCAGACAAAACATCCCCCATGGTTGCCCTGAAGCCACCGGCAAGTAGGCTGTGTGGGTTTGGCTGTTCACTGTGCTCTTCAGCCCAGATCAGATCCTCCTGCCTGAGAAGAGTCTGGAATTGGGTAACTGACAGGTAATTGTGAGCACACAGCGTGCTCTCTAGACTCGTGTTGTTGCAGGTGAGCAGCATTGTAAGAATCGTTTGCCCCAGGGAGACACACGTGATTCCCTCCCCCCGACCAAGACCGTGGATCCGTGTATGACCCCCCCACTGTCATTCACATTTGTCTTACAGCCACCTGGGGTGATCACTTATTCCTTAGTTTTCTAATCTCCGCTCCTGACTTTCACAGTTTGGGCACAATGATGCCTAGAACATCAACTGCCATGGTGGGGGCGGGTAACAGATTTGTTCCTGAAATCTGCATTGAATATTAAATCGGTGTTCAAAATAAGGCTCCCAGTGGACGACAGCTATGGGAAAGGCCACTCACTTGGTGGTCTGTGCCAAGAGGAAGCCCTTTGGTCTCTCCCTTTCAGCGAGTCTTGGCATCTTCGGGGATGTGGACTGGCAGTGGTGAGCAATTTACTGCACCAGAGCAACTGAGGCAGTAAAAGGTCCACTCTATAAAGGTGCCGTTGGAAACGCACAGCTAGAAGAGTGGGCTGTGGTGCTAAGTACCCGGGAGGGGTGCTTACCGATGCCTGATGGGTGCTCCGTCTCAGCCTGAAATACCCACGGGATTGCAACACATTTGGCCTATGTGGGAACGAACCCAGATACAACAGGGATCCTACAGTGGTTATGACAAAGAGGAAAAAAAGGCACACTCTCCAAGGAAGCATCTCTAAGTGAAGAAACTACATTATATAGGCAGTGTCTACACTGGCGTTGGTGTTATTTAGCGAGTGAGATTCCTACAAAGGAGGTAATCATAAAGTAGTAGATTATTTCTGCTAGCAGATTTATTTCCCAACCGTATACTGGTGCATGCTGTTTGGCCGTAGGAAGAAAAGAAAGAAGTGTTAGGTCAATAGCGATTTACGCCATCCTAGGAAGTAATCTTTTCAAATAGGTAGAGCAGTCAGCATTACATGGACCCCGAAGTTCAAAGCAACATGCATCTCTGTTTGTAAAGTGCATTGTCCCAACGGGCAGTGGTAGATGCATAAAAAGATCACCCGTCTCTCAGCTTCTACAGGTTCTAAAGAGATTTCAATCCCTAAAATGAACAGTTTCATCTTAAACAAGTGACCAAGGGTAATAACTAAGCCAAACAAATCATAAAGGCATCTCATGGATCTTGAAGATGGCCCAGTTTGGATGGCATGATTACTTTCTTGGACTGGGTGGGGAGGGTCATTGCCCTTTGGACATGAGCTGTTATTTCTCATCTGGAAAATGAGGCAGAAATGCTTATGTGAGCCTCGCAAGCAGGAGCCTGACCACCTTGTTTTTCTTATATCTCTGTTCACCTTGAGTCACAGAGTGTCTATAAATGCTAACTCTGGTGACGATGCTTCCACTCTTTCATGTACTTTTTTAACATTTCGAAAAGCAAACAACTTTCTATAACCAATCTAAATTGTGTAAAACCATGAAGAAACTGAATTAGGCATTCAGAAGTCCAGAACCCCCAAAACGTGAAAGGCAGTGTTAGCATTTTGCACACACTCAAAAATCTGAAGAGTTCGTTCCTTTACGAACTTCATTTCAAGCTTCGTTTTCCTCTTTTCCTTCTCTGTTAGAACCAACTTTACTAACTGATGCGTGCACAATGGGACGTGGGGAGAGCCTGTGGGGTCCGTGTCTCCATCCTCCCATGTTCCAAGGATGAGGTCTAGGAGGAGGCGGTCAGTGGGAAGCGTTTGCCCAGAACGTGAGAAATCCTCCACATCTGGGAGAGCATCTGGGGTCCCCTGGAGCCTGCTACAATGCAGACTTGATTTCACAAGCCAACCCCCATGTTTATACCTAGTGCCTCAAAATGATGTCTGCAGAGCCCACTTAGTAGGGGGCATTTATTGTGACGTGTCAAATGACTGCCAAAGTGGCATCCCCGCCTCCTGAAAGCAACATGATGCTGGCAGCGTCGGGAAGGACACACATGCCAACGAGGAGCTTCGGGGGCTCAGCAATGCCTGGCTAGCGGTCAGCAGAAATGCTTATGTGAGCCTCCCAAGCAGGAGCCTGACCGCCTTGTTTTTCTTATATCTCTTGAGTTCCACCTGTTCTGGGCCCTCAGCACCCAGCCCTCACCCTATTCAAGCCCTGCCCCAAATACATACACACAAGGGAGCCACTGACAAGGGAAGACCAGAAGGGAGCCCGAGGTGGGGGGGCCATTGCATCCTGCACGTCAGCACTGAGTCCGGGATAGTGTGACCCTGGACAGGGGCGTGAGAGCCATGAGCCCTCCTCCTAAGAGGTCCCGGAATAAGTGTCCCCAGCTGGGAAAACAAATGAGAACTTTCCAAAGGTAAAAGCTGTTTGCAACTTTTAAGAAACATTTTCTTTTGGTTTCCATTTATTGCTGTATCAGATGTATTAAAAATCTCTGGCTAAGAAGAAAAAATATATATAAGGATAGTGAAATCAGAAAGAGGCTGAAATGGAACAGGGAATATGTGCATCAAATAAGGAAACCACAGAAGAATGTTTAAGCGTTTATTTTCATGTTAAAAATGATGAGTTACCCTGTGGTTAGAATATACCTTTATGCTGGAAAATGTAGTCACTTTATTTCTGGAGTATTTTCAGGAAAAAAAAAAAGAAAAAATCCAGAAGTAATGAAGAGTAAGATGAAAGTATACTGGCGGATTCCATGAGTGACGCCACCATGAGCCACACCCTCTCCGGGCAGCGGTCCTGACCGGCGTGCCACAGGAGGTTAGGCCCGGTGTTTCCCCCACCATCGATTTGGTATTTTTAAGTGGGATGTCTGTACATTTAAAAGCTACAGTGTTGCATGCTTTTATTATAAAATGTCTTTATTCCTGCACACTCTCAGCACCTCGAGGTACTGTCTCTGTTACCTACAAAAATATCTGCTTTCTGTATCTTAGCATAGTCTTTCCACCACCTGCCCCATCCCTTTACATAACACGTGAGAGCGGTAAATGACACGTGTATAATTTTGATGGAGGAAATGGTTGCTGAGTTTGTAAACCATCTATTGTGTCATTTACAGAGACGACGATGGAGGATTGAAGCCATTTTTGAGGTGATTCGAGTAGAAAACACAATGGTCCCGGTGACATGGAGGAAGCAGGTGCAATCACTCTGTGTGGTCGTTGACGGGGGACTGCTTAGTTTTCAGACAGAGCCTTGACTGGTTGCGACACCCCACCATTGGGAAGACACCTTCCTAAAAGGGTGAGGAAAGGATGCAAACAACAAAATGCACAAAGGCAGACTTCCTAAAACTTAAAAATCAGTGAAGTACAAAGTACTTGTCTACAGATATGGCAATGGTACAAAAATTAATCCCTGTTTTCCCTGCATTTATGTTTATACACAGAAACGCTCTGCCTGGAGTTTCAGTCTGGGAGCTTACCCTGGCCAGGGCACAGCACAAAACAGCTAGGAAGTCAGTGAGTCCTCTGCTGGTGCACGGAGCGTCCCAAGGTTTGCTGGGTGGCGCCCTTCCAGGAAACTTGAAGTGTCTTCTGGCTGTCCCTCCGATGCGACCCTGTGCGCTTCCACTGCTGCGGTGGCCACTCTCGATCCCTGGGCGCGGCGTGGAGAGCGGCACATCTGGCCGCTGGGAACACTGGTCTCACCCTCCCCCATTCTAGGTGGCCTGGTCCCCATGGGCACCTGAGCCACCCTCCATGTTACCCACAAAGTTCCCATCCTGTGCCCCTCCCAAGGCTTGCTGGTGTCTGCCTGGGAGGTCAGGGTGGTGGGGGAAGTCTAAGCATTCGCTTCTCAGGGACAGGAAGAGACTTTACCAACGCTGTTCTGATCAGATCATTACACTGATCAATTGGATACTTCAGCTATAAAAACCTGGAAAATCCAGGCACATGCAGGTCCCTCGGGAACTGTATCTCAAGGTTTCATAATTTATGTCTTTTCCGCATCTTGGTTTAGATATGTAGAAGCATAGTTCCTATTCGTTTTAAAGGATCTGTTGGAAATCAGGCAGATGTAATCCATGGCTGCTGGTCAGTGGGAGATATTTAGGACAAAAAGGACTTCACTGAAGTCCTAGAAAGAAGAATGATGCCTACGGCAAATCGAGGGACCATGGTCCGTGCTGTTCCTGCTACATACTGTACTCTCTGACTCTTCACCACTCCCCCCTGTGGTGGTAAAAGGGACCCCTCCTCCATGACCTTCCATGGGACTTTCACGTTGAACTGAGTTTGGAAACAAAGGTAACTACGCAGAGCCTGGGTCACCCATGGGAGGCATCTTCAGCACCGCGGACAGCTCCCGGCTCCCGAGGAAGCACTGGCACGTTCTGTTCTACATACTAGCGCCCCCAAGTTCGTGCTCCACCCACATCAAACAGACCTCAGGGAATGCTCTGATTTGTGAACTTCCCAGTAATACTAATCATGGCAATGGTAATGCTCTCCTTCCTTCCCAGATCGCCTCCCCTGCCAGAGGCTCACTGCACCAGGGGCTCCTTTGGATAGCTATGCTGCATTAGTGTGTGAACTTCCTTTCCGCCTCCCCAGCTGGCTCTGAGCCACCTCCCTGCCTCGAACCCCTCAATCAGCAGTGCAGGCTCCTTGGGCCACCTGAGGTGCCCTTCATGCCAGGCGTCAGCCATCTCTTTGCAAACTCCTTCTGAAGCTAACGCCTGGGTCTCCTGGCTCTGTTCACACACCAAGCTGAAAGATTTTTTTGGAACTTTACCAGCTTCACTCCTCGACCCCCAACTTAAACACAAGATCAAATGAACATTGGCCTCTGAATATCAAGCCTACGTCCCTGGTGATTTATGCACCGTCTACACACCCACCGCAGTGCTGTGGGCAGGAGACACGGGTCAGGGAGGCTGGGCGGTCCTGCCCCCATGCACGGACCGTCCCCAGCAACAGCGGAACGCCTCTCATTCGAGCAGCTCGCTCAGTAGCCGTGTGGAGCCAAGAAACGCTTCCCTGCACCTTTACTGCTCTTTAAATTTCTATTCCTTAGAGACGCAAGTGGCACCAGAAAGCTCGGGACAGGTGACTATCCAGGGCCCACCCTCCCCCCACCCCATCTCAGTAACATGGTGTTACTCTCTCCTAATCTGAAATTCCTGTGTTGCTTGAAACCATTCATGCAATTCCTTGAAAAACATTTTTGTATTTAAAATTTACGCAGGGGTCACGCTATTGCCACTTTGACTTTCCAATAGCTACGGTTTTTCAGCATAACCACTTAACTGTTGAACAGCCATTTACTTTACGCAGCTTGGGGGCAAAGCCATTGCTTTTCTCCATCAGGGCACACCCTGTGTAGATTTTATCTCTGCCAGAGTCGTGACTGATGAGTTTTGGGGGGTCAGGGGAGGGTCACTGTATGGAAGGATTTCTGCATATTGCTAAGTGGAAACATCACTCTACTTACTTTTAAATGTTGTGGTGGTGGTTCTGGGAAAATGAAAGTTTAATCTGAATGCATCTCCCATGCAATTTCCTTTCTGTGTATATTAATTTAAAATTTTGATTTCAGTTGGATAACACATTGCGTTGACCAGAAAGCACCAGTATAAAGATGACTATTTCAGGGTCTTTTCTAAAGCCATCAGAAATGCACTCCAGGAATTCCCCGTGAATCTTCCACAGGCAGAAGATAAAAAATAAATGTGGTTGACAAGTGTTCACCATAGTTTTTAAGCTTCATATAGAAAACTGTAAAGAGATGGCCCTCCCTCACAGTATATTAATGTTTTATGTAAAACCCCATGTCCCCAGTCCTGATACAAGGAAGCTTCACGACAAAGAGAAGGAAGGACAGCATGAGGATAAGTGTCTCAGATATGGCCCCTTAGGTAAGGAGTGTGGAAAACTGGAGGACACCTGACGTCCTGAACGGACGCGGCAAACGTCAGCGACTCAAACGCATGTATAAATCAAACATCTCAGAGAGAAGACCACAACTGCTTTTCTTCACGTTTCAAAAAGAATTCCAGAGGCCAAAGGAAACCAGGTGCAGGTGCAAATGTATATAAAAATAACGAGCAGCGCTCATAACAAATAAGGGCGGCTACATTCGGCATCTTTCACGTACGTCCAAGCTCAGGCCAAGGGCAAGGAATGTCCACTGTGCTTTAAAAGTTCTAGGAATAGAAAAATCAACACCCAAGCCTTTTCTAAATCCACACGGCCGTTTGTCGCGAGATGACTAACAACGTCTGTGGGGTCAGGATTATTGTATTTGAACTGAGCTAGTACCAGGCAGCAGATACAACTGTTGTCTTAGGATTTCTCCAGGATCTACATGTGGCCGCTTTAGAGACCTTTCCTGGCTTATAACCTGGCTGCTATAGCTCTCCAGGCCTCTGACACCTGCTCATAAGAGGATCCCTCCCAGACCTCCACAAATTAAACTTTGTTAAATCATCCCCTATTGCTGAACAAACTCACTGCTCCACCGTTCAAAAGACAGAAGGCATAAAGGTGAATACAAATGTTAGAAAGGAGTTCACATCTGGTCTTGCAGCCTTTCCATATAGTCTCTAAGGTCCCGGGGGCCCCCCAGCCCGGTGTCCTGGCACACCCACTTGATGTTATCCTCACTGTCAAACAGGATGGAGTTGGTGTATGGGCCGCCGTCCTCCGGGAGGATGGTGGTGTAGGAAGTAAACTTGACTCTCTTCCTCTTTGGGCCCGATGGGTTTACAGGCTCGCTTTTAATGTCTTTGTCATAGACATAGTCAGAGGGTCTGAGTAGTTGACTATGGAAAGTCTTCTGGGAGCTGCCGTTGAGAAGGAAGTTCCTCTCCTCGAACTGCAGCCCCCTGTCTATCATGGTTGTGCACTCCTCCGAAGGGAGGGTGATGTCCACGGGGTTTTCCAGAAGTTCTACTTCATTCCCAAGCCAGACCCAGTCGTGGGAATGGGGGATGTTGCCTTGTTCGCTCACAGCGAATCTTTTGTGTCTGTATTTCCAAGCAAATGCCACACAGTTGATTAAGAAGACCAAAATGGCCAGGCAGAAGACACAGAGCAGAGCGTACATGCCGATCTCCAAGTCAGTTAAGCCCCTTGAGGTCACTGTAAGGTCACTGGGATTGTTGGGTTCCGGTAACTTCCCTTGAGTGGGGAAGCTTGTGAAGGTGTCTGGACCGCCACTCTTGAGTAGCTTCTTATCCTTCCCTTCCAGGGAGTACTGTGGGGTTGTGCTTTTGTTGCTACGTTCCTCTTGGCCAACAGAGGCGCCATGTTGGAACCACTCCTGAACGGCTCTCTCCTGGTTTCCTTCACGCTCTATGGAATTACTGAAGTGGTCTTTATATTCCCGACTGATGCCCTCGATATCGTTGGTGCCTCTGAGGTGCTCATCAACATTTGGTTCAAATTTGACCTTGACATTTCCTTTACCCACGGCAAGAACACTCTTCCTCTTGGTCTTCTGACAGGGCTCACTAATCATCATTTCTAATTTAATCAAGGGACCTTGCCCTTCACCCTCTGCAACCACAACCGGCCATTTGGACTGAAGGTTTGCCTGGACAGACACCACCATTTCATCCAATGACGACACAGTAATTGAAAAATCCTTGGGATCATAAATGTCTAAGGGTGTCACCGAACCATCACTGAACAAAATCCAAGAACTGACTATTGCTTCCTAAGAAAAATGAAACCAAAACATCATGTTATAATCTGGTTCCTTCAAAACTGCAAACATAAATTTGACTTCCTATATAATATCATTTAAATATACAGAGAAAAATAAACTTCTGTGTTTTATAATCTTGAACTGTTCTCGGCATGCTTTGAACTGACATCAATAATAGACTATTGCTCCACTGATATGAGGGGCAAAGAATATACATTAACGAATGCATTAAAGTGCATATTAATTTATTGCATGCCACACAACAGAAGTTGACTTTGACCTTTCTAGAAAACATTTTGAAAGATCAGGCAATTTATCTGAATCAAGATCAGGTGCAACTAATCAGGCTACTGCTCCAGATAATCTCCCTTTGAACATTCTTTATCAGGAAGCCAGTGCCAATGAAGCAAAACACGCACCGGTGAAGGGCCTGAGGAAAGATGCCTTCTGGGAATGAGCTCACAGGAAAGGCACAGCACCCTGATGTCTTAATAAACACTCATTATGAGTTTAAAGATGGAGGAGAGCTTTAGAGTTGGCAATGACTGTAAATGGCAGCGATTTGGTGCCCATTAGCCAGGCTGTTCAAACATGGACAGCTGACATGGAATTTCCAAGTATCAAACAACCTGGTTTGCCGAAAGGAAAAATCTGTGGTCCTATGGTCCGGTCTAGCAAAGTGTGCCAAGCACAGATAAGGGCGAGGGGGAGGGACGTGGTCTCAAATGACCGGGGACAAAAGGACTCTGAAATCCCACCTGCTGCGGGGCTTGGAGAACGTCCTGGGCAGCCACCATCGAGACGATGGCTCTTCTGTCGGCTCTGTGAGGCTTCAGGGCAAGAGACAAGCCAGCCACCAGCTGCATGCCCAGGTCGGCGATGGTGACACGGTCATCCAGGACGATCACTGTCTTCTCAGCCAGGATGGAGTCAGAGAGCGGGGAGAGCACCTTCAAAGAAAGCAAGCAAGCTCCAGTCTCTGCTCTGCACAACGGTTTTCAACTCCTAACTGACCTTTCCCACCAGCGTGTCCCCTCAGTAGTCTACCAAATGAGTGTACTTGGAAGAATTCGGTAGGTAAGGGTTATGCTGTGGTCCAATGACACTTACCAACAGGAGGAATTTGACCAACACCATGTTGGTCCATTTCCTTGCCTTTGATTCATGCCATGACAATAACAGTGTATTTCCCAAGAAGAGCTTAATTTAACATAGAGACAGTGGCTAAAATTTGCCCACCCTGGGACCAGGCACTCAAAGAGCAATGGTTTCCCAACAACTCATCTTTAGATGTGAAAATGGCGGAATTGGGGGAAAGTTCTTACATATTTTTCTGTAACACCTTCTCCTGCTCACGTCTTTCCAGTGGGCAGTTAGCCGTGCACTATGGGACAACAGTGATTGTGGTGTGGGCCACTGTGTCACCCCCCAGAGGCCATGTAAGCAAAGTAGGGGAGGGATTTTTAATGTACCGAGAAGCCACTCCTTCTCATTTACCATCCAGTTTGCAACCAGTGGTGACCAACACAGGGAGAAGACTATCCAGTAGGCAGAACTTCCAGAACAGCCCCCACCCCCACCTCCCTGAAGATGGGAATATGATGAGAAACCACTCTCACGATATGTTGTGTTTCTAAGGCAGGCTCGCCTTCAAATAGAAAGCTCACGCTGGATTATCCAAGGGGAATGCAATGGTAACATGTGAAGCCCTTCAAAGCAGAGAGCTTGCCCTGGCTGGGGACAGAAGGGAACATCCCAGAGAGTCAAAGTGTGAGAAGGATCTGACCAGCTGTTACTGCTAACGAAGGGACCACGTGAGAAGCGGCACAGGTGGCCCCTCTGGGAGCAGTGAGTGGCCCTTGGTGACAGTCCACGAGGAAACAGACCCCTCAGTCCTACACCCTCTAGGAACTGCAATCTGCTTACAACCCAAATGAGTTAGGGAAGCACACCTTCCCTGAAGCCCAGCCTGGCCACCACCTTCACCACAGCCTTGTGATACCCAGAGCACAGAACCCAGCCCAGCTCCCCTCGGCTCCTGACCTACAGAACTGAGTTAATAAATGAGTGGTGCTTTTAGCCACTTGTTTTGTGGTAACATCCACAGAGCCATGGAAGAGTAACACAAAATAGGGCACATTTCATTCAGCGTTGTCAGAATTAGCTTGCCACCACCTAAAATATGACTTAACTAACTATGAGTGGTAACACTTTCAATTTTTCCTAGAAAACACACTGCAGCATTTCTACATAATTACGCTGTTCAAACTGACCAGAAAAATAGTTTTACTCCCACTCTAATAAAATACAGAGCACTTAATTGTGGATTTAAAAATTACTTGTAGCGCAAATGTGTTATTTAAGAATTGTCTGTCCATGGGGTGCCTGGGTGGCTCAGCTAGTTGAGCGTCCGACTTTGACTCTGGCCATGATCTCCCAGTTTGTGGGTTCGAGCCCTGTGTCGGGTTCTGTGCTGACAGCTCAGAGCCTGGAGGCTGCTTCCGATTCTGTGTCTCCTTCTCTCTCTGTCCCTCCCCCACTCACCCTCTGTCTCTCTCTCTCTCAAAAATAAACATTAAAAAATTTTTTTTAAATTTCTGACCATGGTTCAAAGTGTAACATATAGCTAAGTGGTTAACCCTGAAGGTTAGGGAAACAAAACGAGTTTTCTCAGGTTTGACGATCTTCTATTAGTGCTATATGAAGGAGTAAATTATGCCGGGGGAAAGGTGGCTTTTGCTGTACGTTTAATTTAGCTTCGGTGGTAAAAGAAATAAGGGATTTTTTCTCGTCTCCCTGAAACCCAAAAATTAATTTAAGTTAGAGTATTAAAATTGGGGAACACTCTACTTCTTATTCTCTTATGCAGGTGCACACGCACAGACACGCGCGCACACACACCTGGACACTGTCAGTACAGACGGGCCGGGGCGTGGCCAGGGGGCGTGGCCAGGGGGCGTGGCAGGGGCGTGGCCGTACCTGCACGGTGGTTATCCCCGGCTCTCGGCCCACCAGGGTCCTGCCGCCCTGTAGCTGCGCGATCCTCGGCTCCTCCACCTTCATGAAATCCATCACCAGGTCCGTGATGTCAAACTGCCAGTCGGGGCCCAGCAGGTAGCTCAGCTGGCCCGCGTCGGGCGCCTCGGCCACGAACTGGGTGAGCACGCGCGCGGTGGCGTGCTGGTACTGCAGGGAGCAGCCCCGCCCCTTCTTCTCCTCGTCCTCCTCGTCCTCGCTCTCCCGGGTGGGCCTGGGGACACGGACAGCCCGGGGTAAATGTCACGGCTGAGGAGCAGCCTCGCCCACCTCGTCCTCCAATGCTCTGTGAGCGCACAGAACACGCGACGAGGGTTTTCTGCCCGCCATCGGCTCGTTCCCCGTCTGCTCCTCCCCGGGGGCCCCTGTGCACCTGCTTGCAGCTCCGAAGGCCAAGGCCGCCCCTGCCTCCGCGAGCCCAGTGCCCCGCGACACGCTGAGACTGCGTCCCCGCCCTGCGTTCTGGAACTCTGTGGTTTGAAACTGTCCCCGCTGCGGGAACCGTGAGGTCCCCAGTCAGAGGAGCTGCTGGGGACAGTGTTCGTGCCCCACAGGGGTCCGTCACAGGCCCAGGCACGGAGATCGGCTGCAGCTCCTCTCCCTCCCAGCGTGCGGTCAAGGACGGCCTGGGGATGGCCCGGTGCTGGCTCCTGGCTGGCCCTGGACAGGGAGGCCAGAGTGCCCTTTCCCACCGCCTGGCCCACCCGCGGCACTCGGCCACAGAGCTGCTGAGGGGTCGTGGGGGCATCTCAGACACGCCGGCTCAGAGGACCTGGACTGCCCTCCGAGCTGTGCACAGCCCGAGGGGGAAATCCTTACCAGTGCTGCCACTCCGGGACCTTCCCCTCTGGGTGAACCTGCCCTGTGTGCTTTGTGAGAGCACCTTGCTTGGTGATGGGTTTACGGCCATCAGTGGACAAGGGTGGGTGGCAGGAGAGGCAGTGGTTGTGATTCACACCCACTGAGTCAGCCCTACTATGGGCTGGGTCTTGCTCTACCTGCTCACGTGACTAGGAGAGCTAACAGATCCAGCCATCTAGACAGGGGATTCGTGCCCAAGCCCCCTGTGCCCTCCTCCTCCTTTACAGTGACCTCCCTGCATCTTCAAAACAGCCACGAAAGACGTTCCTGTTTTCTACATGAAGGCGCCGGGGCTCGGAGTGCTTAACGCACGGCCTAGACAGCCGATGATCAGCAAATGTAGAGTTCTACTTGACTTCGGAAACCCACCTTCTTTACAATCTCTCCTTCTGCCTCCCTGAAAGATCTGGGAACCATTTGGAAAGAATCGGTTTGTCACCAGCATCCACAAAGAAGCATGTTGTGGTTTCCCAATGTGAGGGGTAAGTAACTTTGCTGGTGAGTGAGATGGTTATAGTGACAACGGCACATAGCATCAAAAACACGCAATGACGTTCGGAGAAGTTATTCCATTTTACTTTTCAATCCTTCTGATTTTGTCACTAGGAATGAAGGTCTCTGGCACTGGGCTGTCCCTAACACTCATCTGACACTTACTGGTGGACTCATTAAAGACCAGCTGTCCAGGGGCCCCCAGGTGGTTCAGTTGGTTAAGGATCCGACCCTTGGTTTCAGCTCAGGTCATGATCTCATGGTTTGTGAGATCAAGCCCCACATCAGGCTCTGTACAGAACCTGCTTGGAATTCTCTCTCTCCCTCTCCTTCTCCCTCTCTCTCTGTTCCTCCCTCTCTCTCAAGAGAAAGAATTAAACTTTAAACCTTTTTTGTGTGTGTGTGAGAAAGAGAGAGACAGAGTTTGAGGTGGGGAGGGGCAGAGAGAGAGGGAGACATAGAATCCAAAGCAGGCTCCAGGCTCTAAGCTGTCAGCACAGAGCCCAATGCGGGGCTCGAACCCACAAACCACGAGATCATGACCTGAGCCAAAGTTGGACACTTAACCGACTGAGCCACCCAGAGGCCCCAAGAATTAAACTTTAAAAAAAAAGACCAACTCCTACAAACAGCAGTATCTATGCAGAATGTAACACCAACGTTTTTTCCTTTGCGTTAATTTTTACCAGTTGGCCATTTTTGATAATGGTGTGAAAAGTGAATAAAAGCAAAAAATAACAATATTAAGTATACATTACAGGTGCCATTCCAAAGTGGCAGTATCATAAAAGTGGTGAGTGAATAAATGAAGTATTAGAAATTCTGTATTAATCAAATCATTCTGTTATTTTGGGACAGATAGCATTCTGTTTTTTTTTAACTTTAAATTCTGGGCCACCTGAGTGGCTCAATCAGTTGAGCGGCAGACTCTTAATTTTGGTTGAGGTCGCATCTCACGGTTTGTGAATTCGAGCCCTGCGTTGGGCTCTGCACTGACAGTGCGGAGCCTGCTTGGAATTCTCTCTCCCTCTCTCTGTGCCCCTCCTGTGCTCTGTCAAATAGGAACTTAAAAGAAAAAGTTTAAACTCTGCATGAATTAGAAATTCACTGTAAGTTAAAAAATCATGTACAGGGAGATCCCGTGTGCAATCTTTGCTCTGCTCACATCTTGCAGTCCCAAGACCAGGAAACGGACATTGGTGCAAGCCACAGGGCATATTCAGATTTCAACAGTTTAACCGGTGTGTGTGTGTGCATGTGTGTGTGTGTGTGTGTGTGTGCATGTGTGTGTGTGTGTGTGTGTGTGTGTGCATGTGGTTCAATACAATTTTATCACCGGAGGATTCGTGTGACCACAGCCACAGCGAGACACAGAACCAGTCCGTCCCCACGGGGATGCCCTGGGCTGCCCCTTGATAGTCTACACGATCCCTAGTCCATGGCGACCACCAGTCTGTTTTCCATCTTCTAGATCATTCTAAATGGGACCATACAGTTATGTACTCTCTTAAAATGCCGGTAAGGATGTGGAGGGAGTAACTGGCTGACTTTATGTGGCTGCCGGGAGAGAGAAATGGTACAGCCGCCCTGGGAAATAGCTCGGCAGTTTCTTTTAAAACTAACTATGCCCTTGTCATCCGACCCAACAATTACACTCTTGGGCGCTTTCCCCAGAAAACGTGCTCGCACACAAGCTTGCACAAGAGGGTCGTGGCGGCTCCATCCGTGAGGCCCACCTTGTGTGGTGGGTGATTCCTCGCTAGGACGGCACACCCCTCGGGTTACTCCTCAACAATGTGACAGGCATGCCCGATACAGCCACCGACTCGGGTGGATCTCAAGGGATTTCTGCTGGATACAAACACGTCAGTTTTAAAAGGTTCCACACTGTCTGGGACCATCTTCCAGCTAGAGAAAACTCTGCTTTCAAGGGCCACCTGGATACTCTCCACATCTGAAGGTCGATGGATTCAGCATTTTAATTCCATCTGTAAAATTCCTTCATAGAAGCACCAGATTAGAGTGTGAGCGGATGACCAGGAGACGGGACTCTGCCACAGACGCCTTTAGAAGTCTGCCTGTTACGATACTATGTGTCCTTTCATACTCAGGACCACTCTCTTCGGTGATATCGTCATCTCCAGTTTATAAATGAAGAAACTGAGGAACAGAGAGATTCATCAGCTGGCCCAAGGTCACACAGCTCTGTGTGGGGAACCTCACAAGGGTGGAAATTTCAGTGGCTTCATTCCAGAGCCCACAGTGTAAGTCCTGCGCCAGGCTCCACAGACAAACGTTGCCATTTACAAGCAGGGAACCGAGAGGGAGCAGCACAGGAAGGAACCAAGGGGAAACAGGGATAAAAGGAACCCCCGAGACCCCATGCTCTGTGCTTCGTATCCACTGACTGCAACATTGTACCGAATCCCAGCAACTGCTCCGTGAGGTGGACACCATTCATATCCCAGCGAGAGTTTCCTCAGTCAGAGGCTAGTAAGTACCCAAAGCCGGATCCATTGAACCCCAATCCAAGACCACTGACCACCGGGGAGACTGCTTCCCCGAGGCCGCCTGCCCAGCGATCCAGGCCCCGGGACTCAGCCCTCCCTGGGTTCCTCACCTTCTGTTGGACGCCACGGGGATCCGCCAGCCCTTGATCTGGCTCAGCTCCGTGTCTGAGATCTCGATCTGCAGGGGGAGCCTGGGCGCCCACACGGTGACTTCCAGCTGAGAGGTGAAGTGCTTGTGGGTGAAGTTCACGGTCGTGTGCACCTGGCTCTTCATCTCCTTCCCGTTCACAAAAATGGAATCGCAGTGGTTGGAAACCTTTGGGAGAGTTAGAAGCCCGAGATGCATCAGCAGGAAAACACGAGCAGCAAGGAGCAGCGGAAGTTCGTGAACCCTGATTTATTCGACACCAAGACAATCAGAAGAACGTGACTCCAACAGAAGGTAATTTGTAGGCACGAATTAGTGACAAATCCTGATAAACAGACTCCAGGAAAACCATTTTGTATTACAAAATGCCGACAACTAAACCCATAAACATAATTTAATGGAGTTCTATAACCTTTGTTGCTTCTTTTGTGGGTTTTTCCCTCTACCTCACCTTCTTTATGTACTCAAACCACCACTAATCAAATCCCAGGTGCAACGTATTTCACTCTTGCACCATGTTTGAAGATGCGTAAGAGGTAGCCATATGTTACTAAAAAAAATGACTTTATTCAAGACATAAAGAGAATCTTTTCTGAAAAACCAAGAAAGCTTTGCACTACATTAAAATCCTTGTAGGAAAACACTCACGGAATGTGGATATAATTATTTGTGCCCCATTAAACTGCAGTTTTGCAGACTGGAAGTAAGGATGTAGCGTTTTGCTATGGTTTTTTGACTCGGCACTTGGGGAGGGGGGGCTCTTAACATGCACGTGTTAGCAGGTTATGTGATGGACAACTTAATTCCCATCTCACTCCGCCTCTTCCAGATAAACCAGTGAAATGTTGACGAGATCTTTTCTGGACCTTCCAGAAAATGTCGTTGAGGTATGTAGGTGGGGATGGACCTTCTGGAAAATGCCATTGAGGTATGTAGGTGGGGAGGGCATGGAGGAGGCAAAAGTCACTTCCAGGTGCAGGGACACAAAAACCAAGAATTCACCACAGAATCACAACGGCAAAGGGCCCACCATCTCTGAAGGACCTGAGGCCAGCGATGTGGTCTAACCGGCTTGGGTCACACACTGCTTCTTGGGGTCCCCCGTCAGTCAGAGCCGCTGGCAGACCTGAGTGCCGCCACACAGGGTTTTTTTCGAGTCACAAACGAGGACTTCTCCTTGACCTTCTCTTCCTCACCTGAGTCGGTACCCACAGCCCAGGCCTCGCTTCCCAGCCCCACACGCTCATGTCCAGAGCAAGGTCAGAAGTGCCAACTTCCAAACTCCAAGAGCAAACCTCCTTGTTCTTGTTTTTTCTTTTTAATGTTTTTTAAAAATTATTTTTGAGAGAAAGGGAGACACAGAGCAAGCAGGGGAGGAACACAGAGAGAGGGAGACACAGAATCCGAAGCAGCTTCAGTCTCCAAGCTGTCAGCACAGAGCCCGACGCAGGGCTGGAAATCACGAACCTCGAGATCATGACCTGAGCCGAAGTCAGATGCTCAACCGACTGAGCCACCAGGCGCCCCTCCTCCTCCTCATCTGAGACAAATTATCATCCCTACCGCACCGAGAAAAAAAGTACTTGAGCATGAATGTGGCCCCGTGAGGTGAAGGAAGAGATGAACTTAGTTCATTTAAAAGGAAATGGAAGACCAAGAGAAGAAGACCACCAGGATGCCAAGACCTCTCTCTGCGCCTCCAGCCCCTTTGTCTCACCCACCTGTCCATGTCCCGATGTCTTCAGTCATCTTTTTTTTTTTAATGTTTATTTTTGAGAGAGACAGAATGTCAGTGGGGGGAGGGGGAGAGAGAGAGGGAGACAGAATCCGAAGCAGGTCAGGGCTCTGAGCTGTCAGCACAGAGCCTGACGTGGGGCTTGAACTCACAACCGTGACATCATGCCCTGAGCCGAAGTTGGATGCTCAACCGACTGAGCCGCACAGGCGCCCGTTCAGCCACCTCTAAGCAGAACTGACCGAGGCCCCTGGCAGGGACATGGGCTGAGGTCCCTGTGACACTGGCTGGGGAACCCTGGCCCTCAAAGCCGTGAAGGGAGTGCTGCAGTGGGACCGTGAGTGTCGGTGCCCCAGGGACAAGGGCGAAGGAAAAGGATGATGGGGGCAAATCAGCCGTCTCGGGAGAACGTACGACCGAGGATCATAAATCGGCAGGACCGTGCCCAGGATCGCTGAGACAGCAACTGCAACAAGACTCTCAGTAAGAGCGGAAATGGAAGGGAAAAGCCCGTTCTTGCCTCAAGATCCGGGCCTGGCTGCCCTTCCCTCAGACACTGAGAAAGGGGTGCTGGCCCCTTTTCGGAGAAACCCCGCCTTCTCCTGGGAGCGCCCCTGGGAGGCACGAAGACCCCTAAACACCGCGGGCTAGTGGCGGATGCGGACCTACTTCCGGAGAACAAGGCTCCTGACCCATGACAGTGCTGCCTGCAGCACCAATGACGGTGGTCAGCACCGATTCTAGAAGCTTCCTGATCCTACCTCCTACACAACACACCTCAACTCTCCTGCATTTGTGGAAAATTCTGGCTTCTCCCTGGCTATTGCTACTCACCCACCCTCACGCCCCCTGGACATCACCCCACCATCAGGGACGCACCTGTTTTGGAAACTTCGAGGCCCCTTCTGTGCATAAGAAATGAAATCCCGACTCAGTGGCAGGCTATGTACCCCTTCGGCGCTCATGCAGACTTAACCCGGCCCCACTTTCAGGCAGTGAGGGATGGCCTGTGTGGAAAAGCTTAAATAAAGAATGTAACACAGTCAGAGGCCTTCGAAATTCATTTGATTTCTTTCTCCTGGGACGTGCAGACCCTTAAAAGAAAGTTTATGCATCGCCACCCTTGATTAATTCAATTAAAACAGCTTAAATAAGGTCAGTCCCGGAGAATGCTGGGCCAGGAGGTGCAGGAGGCTATACATAAGACCTAGCAGATTTATGGACGGCGTGTTTGTGTCCCCCCAGTATTCCTATGTTGAAGCCTTAATCCCCAATATGGTGCTGTCCGGAGATGGGGGCCTTTGAAAGGCACTGGGGTCGTGAGTGTGGAGCCCCAGTGATGGGATCGGTGCCCTTACAAAAGGGGACCCCGGAGAGCTTACTGCCTCCCTCTGCTCCACCACGGGAGAGCAGGCCCCAAAGACAGCTGTCTCTATTGGGGGAGGGGGAGTAGTTGGGGAGAGGCCCTCCCCAAATACCCACACTCTGATCTCAGACTCCCCAGCTTTCAAACCCACGGAGAATAAATGTCTGTTGTCTGTGGATATGCCTTATTATTTGTGGACGCCATGTTCTCAAAGTTACCCGCTGGCTAATACGGCTCACACCGCTGTTCCCAGTTCACAGGGCGTGAACTCTGAGTCACCTGCCCCATGTGCGTGCTCCCAGCCAAGGTCAAATAGGCCTACTATGCTTTGTCCTGGCTCAGCCCCTCACGAGGGATGACCAGAGGGATGGACATGGAGGGGCCAGGGCAGCGCAGAGGGAGGTGCTCCGGCTGGAGGGGGGGCCCTGTTGCCTGAGGCTCCCAGGCCTGCTCCAGCTCTAGCCCCTGGGGGGGCGGGGGGCGGGGGGCGGGAAGGGCTCAGGAAAGCCGTTTCACACTTCCCAATATCACTTTCTCTTGCAAAATGAAGAGGATCTCACAGGATGAGTTGTTTGTAGGATTTAAGATGACGGTTTATGTGAGATGTGTACGTGCGTGTATTTCCCCCCGAAGGTTCGGCATTTGCGGGGCCTTTGACAGAACACGGCTTCCGCGAATGACGAGGGCTATGCGTTAGGGGCCTCTCTGCCCGCGGCCTCCTCCCCTCTCGACGTGAGCCAGGCCGCACACTCCTCATTCCACTGGCATCGAGTCCTCGATAGCAAAGGGAGCGCCAGGTGCCCGAGGCTTTGGGGGCACGTGGGCAAGAACGCGCGCCCGCAGCCCCCAGGGCGACTGGCCCTGGGCCAGGGCTCCTTCCTCCGCCTGCTCACACGACCGGCCTCTCAGGTGACTTCCGGGGGCGGGGGTGGGGGGGAGATAAAATGCAAACTCCGGTTATGGTTTCCGGTTTCCGTAAAGACCGCCCCGCCTCCTTCTCCGGGCTCCTGGGCCCACGCCCCGCCCCCTGCAAGGCTCCTCCCAGAGGCCTACTCCCGGGCCCCGCCCCCTCCCATGCCCCTCCCTCGACCCGCCTGTGCCTGACGTCTGCTCGTAGGTCACACCTGAGACACCTAACGGGCTGCCATCCAACCACACGCCAGCACTTCTGCCCCACCACGCGCACACCTTCTTCCTTTCCAGCGTTTCTAAGATTTCATCCCGAAAACCCACAGCCCCCATCCACGAGGGAGCCCGCTGAGCCCCCTCTCCCTGCCACTGATTGGCTTAGGGAAGGCCCGTGACACGGTTCCGGCCAATGAGGTGTCTGAAGCCACCTGGGACGCCCGAAAGGGTCTCCTCGCTCTGAGATGCGCGGGAACCCGCCCTCCGTGTCCTGCCGGATGTTGTCCCAGCGCAGGTGACAATGGGGACTGCAGGGTGATCTCAGAGCCTTAGGGAGCTGGCCAAGGAGCAGGCGGGCACTGCGAGCATGAAGAACACACGGGCGGAAGGAACCGCACCTTCCGTGCCCTGGATGGACCGCTGGACCGGCCCACCTGACCCCCATCCCTCTGACTTCTTACACAGGTGATTTACCCTCTGTTGTGGTTGAAGCCGTTCGGCCCAGGGTTTTTTGTGACGCGCCACCAAAAGCAGCATACGCTTTACAGGGTAGCTCAGATGTCACTCCACAGAAGGTATTGTTTGAGTCATTTCTTTTTTTTTTTTTTAATTTTTTAATCAAAAGAGAGAGAGAGAGAGAGAGCATGAGTGGGGGAGGTGCAGTGAGAGAGGGAGACACAGACTCTGAAGCAGGCTCCAGACTCCAAGCTGTCAGCACAGAGCCTGATGCGGGGCTCGAAATCACGAACTGCGAGATCATGACCTCAGGCGAAGTCGCAGGCGCCGCTCGACGTGTCCTCTCTTAACTGCTGTTGTTGCCAAATCTAGCACAGGGCATAGCAAACAGAGGTGTTCAACAGACAGACACCCATGGGAACGTGTCTCCACATTTCCTCTGGGTGCAGGTCATCCCTGTGCCGCGTGAGAAGCATGTAGGGTAAGAAGGAGGAGGAGAGGGCGCCTTAGGCAAGGTCATCAGGCTAACAGCATCCAGACAAAAGTTCATCTAATAGATCCTGAGAGGAGACGGACCAGTAGAAGCCAGGAGCAAGGCTGAGAAAGTTGCAGGTCAAAGAGCTGATGAATTTGGATTCCAGTATGAATTTGGCCCCGTGGCCAGGAACTGAGATCTCCGGGTCATGTCCCCCATGCGCGTGTGTGTCCAGAGGGGACAGGAGGTCACGGCAGGGTAAGGATCAGTTGGGTCCCAACCACCCATCTAAGTGATACCTTCAGGGCTCTCTGAGCCCACAAAGGAACGTCGAACACCAAATGCTGTGAATCCTAATACAAGGCGCTGACGACAGGAAGGTGGACATCGGAAGCAGACACCCTGGGCCACGTCAACCTGTGAGCATGTGCGACATGGCTTGTAAATGTCACATGGGGAAGACTGGCTTCAGAGGTTCATATTTCACCGTCAAATTACGCTTTCGCAGCTACATTACTTTAGAGTAAGAGAGGAAAAGACAGGTTCTCTGGATGAAACTAGGTTTCCTTGGGGATCCCAGACGATATATCATTGACTTCATTTTCTATTTAAAAACAGTTGGGTCTGTATACCTCCCACCCTCTGAGTTTGCCACACTGTTGATCCGTCTGTTTGCCCCAAGAGAACGTGGACTGTGCATAAGGTTTCCTTCGAGACCCCTCCCCACCCCAACAAAGTGTGAGAAAGGAAGAAACTAAACAGGCACATAGTGTGTTTCTCACAGCCCACACACACACACACACACACACACACACACACACACTGCTGAAATCCCACATTAGGACCAGCAAAAGGAAACTAAGAAAAAAGCTTTTATATCCTATTGTCATCTGAATCAAACCATTTGAATTTATTACCATGTTTAGCAAAATGCACTGTCTGAGGAGCCATAGGTACTCAGAAAATATTTATTTTGCCTTGAGTTTTTACACTTTCAAGAAATACAAAAAGGAGTAACAGCTATCATGTACTTACTTGATATCATGCATTGCTTTTTAAAAACTTTACATATAGAGGTGTAGTCATGAAATCCTCCAGATACTCCATATGTTAACTGTTTTGTCCCCAAAGCATCGATGGGAAACTAAGGCCCAGGGAAGGCTGCTTCTCCAGGGATCAGGGCTGGTGGAGGGCTGAGCAGAGGTTTGCACTCGCACCCCCTACATCAGGGGGTTCCTTAGCACTGAGCATTACCACCCCATGGCCCTGCCCCCTCAAAAGCAAGACCCAGATAAAAAACACTGGGATTTGTACCCACCTTACGAGGTCTAATTTGTGTTCCGTGTCCGTTTGAAGGCACAGTTGGAGGAGTTCGGCGGTGCTTACCCATCATCACCGCGCTCGGACACAGAACATTCCCCTCGTCCCAGAAGACCCCTTGTGCCTCTTTTTGGCCCACTGCTCCCTCTGCCCCTGGCCCCAGGCACCACAGATGTGCTCTGTGTCACTAGGCATTAGGTATGGATTAGTTCCAACTAGTTTGATCATTAGTCCTCTAGTCCAGGGAGAGGGAGCCAGAATGAGCAGGGTCCTCGGTCAAAGGCTTCGCCATCACATCTGAACATCACTCCCTGTCATCTGGGGCCAGACTCCGCACCCATGAACCCGAGGGCGCTCAACTCTGCAGCTCCAACATTCACCGTGCTGTCACTCAGAGGATTCAGAGCCAGGCTCAGGGCTGCAGTGTATTTTGACATGACATAACTTTTCTCTGCCTGAGATCCCTCATCTGCAAAATAAGAATAAGTTATCGATTCATTTAACAAGTGTTTAGTAAGGGGGCACCCTGGGTGTCCAACTCGATTTCGGCTCGGGTCGTGATCTCACAGTTTGTGAGTTCGAGCTCTGTGTTGGGCTCCACACTGATAATCCAGATCCTGCTTGGGATTCTCTGTCTCCCTCTCTCCCTGTCTCTTTCTCTAAATAAATAAATAAATAAATAAAACCACGAAGAGTAATGGTACGAGTCAATAAACATGGCTATACATGGGTACAGCGGTCAGACAGCAAGCGTCGGTGAGTGCCGGCACCTGTCCAGCTCCCGTTGCTGGTTCTCCCAGCATCTTTAGCTTGACCTGAACAACCCATCAGCCCCACCCCAAACCCAGCAAATGCCCACTGGGGGTCTGGATGCTGAGGTCAGAGGAGAAATTCATTGCCTGACCACCGGGAGCTCCCGGCTAAAGAGAAGGTAATAGAATCCACACTCCCTGAGTGAGCGCCAGATGTGAGTGGCCTCGAGAGCACCGAGATGTAAGTCTCCAACAGCCCTGACCCGTGAGCTGTTGGGCGACAAGAAGGTAGAGAAGAAGAGAGACCTTGTCAAGGAGGCCTTTCGATCCAGCCACAAAACAGGCAGGACAAAAATCTGCCTTCACAGAAGTGCAAATGGACACTTCGCAAGCAAGTAAACAGGACGAATCAGGGGACGTTTTCTGGGGCCAGAGGGGGGACCAGTGAGGAATCTCTTACACCTGTGTGACCTTTCTTGTCCCCCCACCCCCAGCGGCACAGTGTGGAGCTAGGAAGACAAGAAATTGGGGCTACTTCTTTAAAGACAGAACCCACATTTTAAAAAAAATGGGGGAGTGCTTGTGGGGCTCAGTCTGTTAAGCGACCGACTTGGGCTCAGGTCATGATCTTGCAGTCTGTGAGTTTGAGCCCTGCATCGGGCTCTGTGCTGACAGCTCAGAGCCTGGAGCCTGCTTCGGATTCTGTCTCCCTCTCTCTCTGCTCCTTCCCTGTTTACACTCTCTCTCTCTCTCTCTCTCAAAATTAAGTAAACATTTTAAAAAGCAATAAAGACAGAACCTAACAAGTACTGCATCTATGGAATACTGTGGCGCCTGAGATTCCCAGTGTGCCTCGGGTGGCGGATTTCAAGACCGTGCCCAGCACGGCACCCTCACCCCCTGCCACACGACCCTGCTACTCTTCCGCCTGGAAGCAAAATGCACTTGCTTCCATAACGTTGGGTTTGGGCAAATGACTTGCTTTGTGAGGTAGGATTTTTAGCAAAAATGTCACAGTAAAACACTCAAAACATAGTTAAAGGATTGGGTTTGTTCTCATGGGGTCTGCAGCCTGGATGAGCTGAATGGACCTGAAGACCCGTGAGCAAAGAGGAAGTGCTTGTGGTGGCCCGCGGTTGAGATGCAGGGACTGTTTGTTATGTGGGAATAACTAATTGATGCGCTTGATGGCAATGTGTCTCAAATAGTGCTCTGAGTCCCAAGCCACCGTAGAAAATACATCTTACATTATGACCAATATGTAAGACATAGACATAGAGACAGAGGGGAAGGGAGGGGAGGAAAGGGGACGGGAACGCACTGGAGAGGAGGGAGAAGAGAAGGAAGACAACAAAGAAATGTACATAGTCAGCATCTCTAGGGGCGCCTGGATGGCTCAGTTGGTTAAACGTCCAACTTCAGCTCAGGTCATGATCTCACGGTTCGTGGGTTCGAGCCCCGCATCGGGCTCGGTGCTGACAGCTCAGAGCTGGAACCTGCTTCCGATTCTGTGTCTCCCTCTCTCTGTCTGCCCTTTCCCCACTTGTGCTTTCTCTTTCTCTCTCAAAAAATAAATAAATAAATAAAATAAAATAAAAGAATCTCTAGGACTTCACAGCACACCTGTCCCCAGTGGGTCCTCAGATGATGCTGGGCTTTCATGAATTGGAGGCGTCCAGCTCTCTGACATGATCGTCTACCCCTTCCCTTCGATCAGTGAGCATTAGCATACCACCTGATCATCCTCACTCTCCCTAGAACGTTCCAGAGCTACACCTAAATACAACCATGTCACTGGGAGCAGCAGCCATCCCTGAGGGTCGGCTCCCGCATCCACAACTTCCTCACTTGGCACAAATAAGCCTTTGCATATAACATACGCCTTTCTTTTCTCAGTGACCCATGCGAATGGCAGGTGGGTTCCAAAGATCACCGAAGTAAAATGCACCCAAGCCATATCACCCAAGAAAATCTCTGTTTTCGTTTATAAGGCGTAGCCTTTATGATTTTTAATACAAGAATGTGCACCGTAACATGGAGGGACACAAGTAATATCTATAATGTACGTGTCACACATAATTGCAGACACGGGTGATATTTGTGAGTTATTCTCTCTGGGCCTGGGACACACGAGCGTCCAGGCAGAGGACCCCGGTTTGTTGGCACCTCCTGGTTGCTGTCACTACCTACACCTTCCGTGAAGATATCTTTCAGTCCCTCTAACGTTTCACTGGTCCAGGCTGCTCTGTGGCCTCAACACATCCTTCAGTGTCTTCCTGAAGGGGACACGGTCAAGGAAGCCGTCACAACCCACCTGCCCACCCACACGGTTTTGACGATGGTGGGCAGACCCTTTGCAGTCACACACACATTCCCCCGCGGGACTGACCCTTCCCCAGGCAGGATAACAGACAGCCAGATTAAAACGTGCAGAATTCCTACCGTATAGATGCATGTGTATGTATGTAAATGTGAGTGCACGTCATTTTTGGCTAAACACCAAAATACATATAGTTGAATATATATATTGAATCCTCAAGAGTTAAATATTCATGCGCTACGGCCCCCGGCCCTTTGGGGCCCTTGTATGATCACAAAGATAAACGCAAACGTCAGGTCCGAAATCAAAGATCAATGCCTACGTCTATCGCTGATGCTAGAGGTTGCTTATCTACTCTTTAGACTGGCATGAAAAATCAACAGGCAAAGTCAAATCCTAGAGCGCACGAGGAGAAAAAGTCCATGGACTCTGGCTACACGAAACTTGTATCAATCTTTCTTTTTACCTTCCTGTGCCAAGAATTACTCCATGAACCCGTACTTGTCCGCCCCTCCCGGATTGTAAGACAGGTCTTTGGAAGACAAGAAAGTTGCCTTATTAGATTTTCTGCAGCCAGGGCCCTGGGGCCTTGCCGACATGCCAGGACTGGGCAGGGTCAGTGTCGGCCTCGTCTATAGAACCAGTGCAGGTCTGTGAGCCTCTCCGCACCCGCCCAACCAACGGGCCCTCACCAGTGCCAGCAGTGCCTGAGGCCCTCGCTCGGGGAGATGGCCCAAGCCAGCCTCTCCGGGCCTGACCATGACCCCTTTTACACGCAACCACGTTTCTTTTCATCCACTCTTTTTCATGCAGGTCATTCTGGCTTTCCGAGCTGGACCAGGCCTGGGATGTGCCGTTTCCAACTCTCTCCCAGGTTGCCTGTCCAGAGCCAGCCCAGGTGTCTCGGTGGGTACAGACCTCGGGGCCGGTGTGGGCAGAATAGAGGCCACTTGCTTCTGTCCTTTCCCGTCTAACCTGTGCCTTCATTTCAGAACCTTAGAGGCTTGGTACTGACAGGGACCTCAGAGATGGTCTGATTACGCCCCACGCAGGGGTGCAGCCCCGGGGTCGGGGGACAAGTCTGTCTTGAAGGCACAGAGGGTTCACAGGAGTCTGGACTTCACACTCGGGCCCAGCTTGGAGCCAGGGATGGCACATGACAGGTTCTGGGCAAGACTGCAAGGGCACAAAATGGCCCCAAGGGCTCCTTGGAGGAGGCCCGACCGAGCAGAGGAGACAGATCCACGCACAAAACACCGTCAAATACAGTGATTGGTGGACCAAGCGTGTACAGGGGGGTCAGGCCTCCCTAGCTTCAGTGCACTTGAACCACAACGAGGGGCTGCTGGACGCGTGTGTGCAAGGAGCCCAGGACCGCTCCTGCCCGCCAGGCCCCCGGATGACCGCTCACGCGCCCACTAGCGCAAGGGACACTTTCTGCAACCTCCTTGCTGGGCCGCGTCTACGGAGAAATACAAGAATTCTGCTCCTTTTCCATATGGAAAAGTCTCTGCCTGAATCCTATTCGACAAGGCTTGATCCCACCTTAGCAAACAAGTGCTTCCAGGATTTTGCCCCTTAAACAAAACTACACCAGCAAATGAGGCCCACGATGACGCTGTGATGTACAGTGTAGCAGACGCTTCTGTGTGGAATGTTTTCCTGTTAGCATCTCGTCCCTTGACACTGGGGGGATTTTAAAAGCACCACCAATGCTTGTTAGCTTAGGAGAAGATCCAAGCCCTGCGTACTCATCAAACGGTGCCCCAGAAGGGATCAGGAGGTGTTTATCTGGTGAGGGCCCAGCATATGGCCATGCCCGGCGCCCACTCTGACTGCGCGCGCCCGGCTGCTGCAGAGATGTGCTGTTAATTAGGCTCCACTGGCACACACACCAGAGTCAGAAGCTTAGGTGTTCGGGGCTTGCACATAAATTAGTCACATAAAAGGAAAGCATTTTGGCAGGATAAGCATATTCTCAGGGGAAAGAGAGGCTTCATGTTTTCCAAACTTATTATGAAAGCACTTAATGAAAATCTCTTTTAGGGAAGAAACTTTTCTATAAAAGAACACGGTGCATGATGAACTCTGGGTATGAAAACCGGCATCTGAGGGGTGTGGTCTCTGGGACTCCAGGCAAAGCGACAGTGGAAATCAGGACCAGGGTCCTACCGCCAGCCCAGTTGCTGCAAAACCGAAGTGTAAAGGAGAGGGATGTGAAAGGTCCATGCTGAGAGGCATTGGCAGAGATGAGATCCGCTCACTTATGCCAAGAGAGGGGCTGGGCATCCCGGCTCCCAGCGACCATCTCCAGAGAGCCCGGCACAGCGGAGCCCAGCCTGGCTGTCAGTCATGGGGGTGGCCTGATGCCAACTCAATGCTTTGCTGCACAGACTCACCAGCATCTGCCCTGACGGCCTCTGTATCCATCCCAGCAGGGCCTGGGTGGTATGAAATTCTGGGCACAAAAACTCTGCTCTGGGAAGTAGCCCCGTGCTGAAATTGTAGCCGTTCTTATGTTAAGTAACACTTAGCTTTGTGGAAACCCCTACTTAGGTTAGCAATAAAGTCACATAATTGCACCCACTACATTGTTCTACTGTTTCATACTGACTCCATCTAACTGACCTCGTGTGTTTATAATAGAACTCAATTTACTCACACAGTTAGCTCCTCCTTTTCTCCGTGTGATTGGCCTCCGATGGCCTGTCAGGATGTTGGGTCAGTAACCACATCCCTCCCACAGCAGGGAGGTGACACAAAGGGGCAAGGCAGGTGTGCTGGGAATGGCGGGGAAGCTGAGGACTCTGAGAAGTTCAAGGGAGACCCCTGACCCCCGTGCAGAGGGGACAGCTCCACCACTGCAGCCTGGGAACGCCGGGGCTGCGTCTAGAGATCTGACTTTCGGGGGAAACGAGAAATCCAGAGTTCCGGTGAAATCAACTACTTTGTGAATGTTGGCATCTAAGTATCTATAGCGTTGAGCTCTTTCCTGGCCAAACAGAGCATGTCCTGAGGCCTGTTTGCTTCAAAGCCTGTCATTTTATGGCCTCTGGCCTAGACATCCTGATATAGAGTTGACCCCTGACCAAACCGGGTTTGAACTGTGCAGGTCCACTGTGGATTTCTTTTTCCTATAAACACAGAATGTACAGTAAATGTAGTTTCTCTTCCTTATGATTTTCTTAATAATATATTGTTTTTTTAAAGACTTTATTTTTAAAATGCATTTATTTATTTTGAGACAGAGAGAGAGAACCAGTGGGGAAGGGGCAAAGAGAGAGGGGGACAGAGGATCTGCAGCAGGCTCTGAGCTGACAGTGCAGAGCCTCACTTGGATCTTCAACTCACAAAACCATGAGATCATGACCTGACGCTTAGAGTCAGACTCTTAGCCGACTGAGCCCCCCCAGGAGCCCCCCAGACTCTTTAATCCTTACCAAAACATTTCTTAGTGCCCCAGACTCTACCAGAAATAGGAAACAGGTTCACCTCACTTGCCCATGCACATCAACACATAGGGGCTGCTCAAGCGAGCTCTGTCTTGAGAAGGAACCAGAAAGCAGTGCTGGGATCATCGATCAGCGCTGTCTCCATGGGCGCAGGCTGGGAGGTAGTGTCTCCGCACACGTGTTACTTACTCTGTATCACTTACATCGTATTTAAGAAACCCAAGTTCACTTGCCCAACGTGTCTGACCAACCAGGGCCGAGTGTAAGCACAGGAATCAGAGCTGGAAAATGCTGCGAGCGTCTCAGTGCTGTTTTGTCACTCAAGGCGGCTCTCGAGAAAGACACGTGAGGAACCAGCCATCCCGAGGAGCCGCCTCTGCACAGGGCACCTACTGCTCTTTGCAGAACTGTGCCCGTAGGAAAAGAAATCAGAGTGTAATCCAAATATTTATTAAATGTTCGACACAAAGGATGTCAGGAATTGATCTAACCATCTCTCTCTTCTTGGGAACGAACACCCTGGGGCCGCTCTGGATGATGCAAAGCACTCAGTTGTCCAGCGCATTAACGGATGACTTATTAGGGCAATCGCTTGAGGCTGAGGTCTTAATTTTTAAAAAGAGCCCATTAAACTGAGCTTTAGAAGTGGTCAAAACTGTAGGCGCGTCTGGGGTAGGGGGCTCCTCAGAAGGCTAACCCAGCCCTGCAGGGAGAACAGAAGTCAACAGAAGTGCTTTGAAATCTGAGATTTTCTTTTAGCATTTCAAGTTAAACCTTAAATGTCTCCATGGCAAATTAATCCAAGAGCAGTTTATAAGATGTAATCAGCAAAGAGTGAACAAGTGGATTGTAGGAATATAAATGATCTTTTCCTACTGGAAACCCATATCCTCTTGGAAATGGAAGAGATAAGGGTCCGTTTCGGTAACGGGCATGATGCACTCCGTCCACTCGGAGACGTCTTGTTCCTTGTTTTCGGCGGAAACAGAATTTATATTCCTAACAGCTGTGGAAGGCAGCACCCCTCTCTGTAAGGTCACGTGGACCTGGTGAGACACGTCACCGGGCTCGGATAAATGGCTCACACTGACCTCCTCTTTGGGGAAAAGCTGTGAGGTTCTCAGGTAACTCCCTCAGCCATGCCTGCCATGTCTCGTAGGCACTTGTAACTCTTGGCTGGCAAAGACATTCTAGCTTTACTTTCTGGTGTTTCTATGTTCACTGGCTCCCACCATGAGTGAATTTCTCTCTAGACACGTGAAACGTTCAAGAGAAAAAGAGGACATATTTTTATCATTGGAAGACATGAGCCTTAACCTCAGGATATGCCTAAAATAAGTCGATTCACAGATAATCCGGGGAACCGGGAGCCTACACCTGAAATAAGCAATCTGACCACTCAGTGGGGCTGTGTTCACCAGGAAATTGTGGTCTCTGCGCTCTGTGAAGCTCTCCTGGATGGAAGCCAAACTACCCAAGGTCAAACCCCAGCCCTGACACTTACTAACTCCTTGACCTTCACTTAAGGGACAGTGACTTGTTTCCCTGTTGCCCCAATTTTCTTATCTGTAAACACAGATTATAACAGTCAGACCTGATGGGGCTATTTTGAGCATCACGTGAATTGATATGCATGAAGAGATCAGGCATTGATACAAAATAAGTGCTCAATAAACGCTAGTTTCTACTACCTGGGTCTCTGAGGCTCATTTTGGAAAGCAGGCTCCCCAAGACTCCCCAGTCAGTGATAGCTGGGGAAGGACTGGAGCCCACATCCGCCGGACACCAAGCCCGCCCCTCTTCCGTGAGTGGCGGCATCATCCCTGGCACCGATAAGCCCCTCGCCCCATGAGACTGTGTTTGCCGCCCCTTGATGAGCGTCTGCTCTGTAGGGCCAGGCACGGTGCTGGGTGGCAGGGATGCTCCACAAACGAGATCATCCAGGACCCAGCCCCTCACAGAGCTGCCAGCTTAATGGTGAAGTCGGATCAACACACCATTAAGCCAGCGTGTCCCAGCACGTCCCCTGTGACATCAAACACAGTGCCCTGCAAGGGCGCTGGCTAGGTAGGTGCATGAAGGGGAGAGGCGAGTGGGAAGAGGCAGAATCTAAGGAAAGGCTGACCCACCCTGAGCTCCAGCTGCACTTTCCCTCCAGCCACAAGGGACGATCTCACCCACTCTGCTCCTGCTGAGTGTCAGCTCCCTCCCGTTTGCTGAGAATCCGCTCTCCAGACTGTGGGAGGTGCTGGCGCCTGGACAGAAGACCTGGGCGTGGCTGCTGCCCTCGGGTAGCCCAGCTGTCCCTCCCAGTAACCATCACAAAGACGTTTGCTTATCCTGTCGCTGTTACAGAACTGAGGAAAGTCCCAGTCCAGCTGCAATGGAATCACCCAGCCCGGCAACCTCGCTCTGGTGCAGGGACCCACAGGAGCCAACCTTACAGTGTTCTCCACAGCAAATCCACACTCAGACCAACAGCCAAGAGCTGAGGCGACAGTCTCGCCCCCAGGAGCTGTGCTCGCCCCAGCGCCAGACGCCCCACTGGGATTCGATCTCTTCTCCTCTCTCAAAGCAAGCGTGAGGCTGGAGGAAGTGACTGCACGCTGATCTGTGTTACTTTGGGAGGTTATTTTTTAGAGGTTATTTTTTTGACGTTCATGCAGTCAACAAATATTTGCTGAAAGCCCACTGTGTGCCAGGGGCTGCCCTAGCTGGGAAGGAATCAGCACCGAACAAAATGGACGAAATCCCGTGCCCTCCGGAGTGGCCAACCCGAAGGCTTAAGGACAAGTGTGCCTGCTGTTTACGTACGGGTCATTGGGGCAGCTTCCCGGTTTGGCACCTGATCTGATTCTTCCCTCCTCGGACCTGCTTGCCATCCGCGTTACATCAACGGGACAGAAGAGGTGTGGGAGACCCATCCGTCCTAAACCCAGAGGAAGACCCCATGGATTTAACAAAAAGTACAGAAACTTACCAGAGTAAGATGCTACCAGAGATGATGACATAACGTAACTTGGCCCAGCTCCCTTGTCTGTAACGCCCCTTCACAGGCTGTGTGCAAATGCCAGGGATCTGTGCGTGGAAAGGAGGGATGTGCTTCCCGATCAACCCGGTTCCTTGCGGAGCTGGGAGAGACACGTCTATACTCAAGGTTCACTTCTCAGTATAGAACACACACAAAACCCGCCTGTGTGCTCCCACCCAAACAAACGTCCAGGAACATTAGGAGCTTCCGCTTCTAAAATCAAGCTCCGTGTCAATGGAACCGGACTTGTCAGGAGGAGACAAATCAACTGAGGTTTCATGCCCTGATTAGCACCGCTGCCCCTAGATACCAGCATTACAGAAAGTCCATCCCTAAATCTGGCTCATGGTTAATAACATTTCTGAGAGAGAGAGAGAGAGGAGAGAGAGAGAGAGAGAGAGCATTCGAGATGGTAGAGGGTCAGAGGGAAAGATAGAGAGAATCTTTTTTTTTTTTTTTTACTGTTTATTTTTATTTGTGGGAGAGAGAGCACAAGCCAGGGAGGGGCAGAGAGAGGCGGACAGAGGATCCTAAGTGGGCTCTGTGCTGACAGTGGCAAGCCTGGGGCTTGAACTCATGAACCACGAGATCATGCCTGAGCCAAAGTCAGCCGCTGAACCGACGGGGTCACCCGCCTGGGATGCCTTCCTGAAAGGTGGAAAGAATCTTAAGCAGGCTCCTCACCCAGTGCAGAGCCTGCCCCGGGGCTCCATCTCAACTGTGAGATCACGACCTGAGCCGAAATCAAGAGTCGGATGCCGAACTAACTGAGCCACCCGGGCGCCCCCATGGTTAATAAGTTCTATTTATACAACAAAAGCTTCAGACTAGAAGGCTCCTTCTACCCACGCTGCTTGAGACTCTGAATGCATAAGGCACAGATGGGAACCAGCTTATTCTTGAGTCCAAGGCAGAGCGGTGCTGTTGCAACTTCCCACATCCGCATGTGGAGCTGAGAAACTCGAACACACAAATTTACAAACCTAGATTTAAACACAAAAACCACACACCCAATGGAGGTGGCCCAGAATGCTATTATCTCCTGACCTACGCAGCACTGGGAGTTTCCAAATATTCCAAAACTTTTTTCTTCTACAGAAAGACCTTTATAACCCTGTTGGCAGCAGAAGGGCAGAACCACACGATCAGCTCAAAGGACACAAAAAAGCATTTGACAAAACCCACTACTCCGTGACGCTAAAACACTCCACAGACTAGGAGGGAATTCCTCCACATGAGAAAAGGCATGCCCAGAAAAACAAAACAGAACAAAACAAAACCAAGAAAAGACCCTGCAACTAACAATATATCTAATGGAGACAAAGTGCTTTCTCCCTAAGATCAGAGGAATGACAAAAATATCCATTCTCACCACTTCTATTCCACATTTTACCGAGATTCTAGCTGGGGCAAATTAGGCAAGAAAATGAAATACGAGACTTCCAGATTGGAAAGGAAGAAGTAAACTACGGCTCTTTATAAGTGACATGACCTTGTATACAGCAAATCCTAAGGAATCCACTTAAAAAACTGATAACACCAACAAACAAATCAAGCAAACGTACAAGAAAGAGGATCAAAATGCAAAACTCCAACAAGGGTCTCCACACCGCAGGGAACAACTCAAAAATAAAAATCAGAAAGCAATTCCATTTACAAGAGCATCAAAAAGAGTACAATACTTAGGGAAACACACGAAAAAGGAAGTGAAAAACTTACACTCTAAAATTTTAAAATATTGTTGAAAGAAATTAAAGAAGACCCCACAAACATGAAGACGTCTCATGATGTCTTAAGTCTCATGATCAGAAGACTTAACGTTGTTAAGATGGTGATCCTACCCAAATCAATCTACAGATTTAATGTGAAACCTATCAAAATTCCCAAAAATTCCAGCTGCTTTTTTGGCAGAAATGGACAAACTGATCCTGGAATTCAAATGGAAAGTAAGAGACCCAGGATAATCAAAAGAATGACAAAAAGGAACAACAGACTTTGAGGGTTCAGCAATGCCAGTTACAAACATTTCTACAAAGCAATAGTAATCAAGAGAATGTGGCCCAGTCAGAAAGAGAGACCTGTTGTTCATCGGGATAGAATGCAGGATGCATAAATAAACTCTTACATTTACGATCTACTGCTTTTCAAAAATGGACACCAACACCATTCGAGGGGGAAAGAAGAGTCTTTTCCACAAATGATGCAGGAGAGCTGGGTGGGCAGATGCAAAAGAGATGAGCTTATGCACTACCTCCCATGATACACAAAAATTAACTCAAAATGGATCATAAGTCTAAATGTAAGAGCTACAACTATGAAACTGTGAGAAGACAATATATGAGAAAATGTTTATGAATGTGGGCTAGGCAATTACTTCTTAGATACAACAGCGAAAGTAGAATCAGTACGAGGGGGAAAAATGAATGAATTGGTCCTTGCCAAAATGAAAACCTTATGCTCTTCAAAAGATCCCATCATTAAAAAACAAAAAAAGGCTATATCAGTCATGAAGAGACAAACACAGACTGGAAGAAAATATTTTGAAATCCCATAACCGAGAAAGGACCTGAAGCCAAAAGAAGAATTCTCAACACCTAATAATATACAGCAAAGAGGCCAATAAAAAAAATGGGCAGAAGATCTGAACAGGCACTTCATCAAAGGTGTGTGGTCACCAAACATCCCATGAAAAGATGTTTGACATCATTGATCTAGAGGGACGTGCAAGTTAAAACTAACACACGTGTCGGGGGCCGCCACGTTTCCTGGCTGCCTCAGGCAAGGATTATCACTCTCCGGGGAGTGAACCAGTAAACAAGATTTGCATCTGGAGGCTGGAGATTGCCATTTCCTGGTCAAAATAACATTGGCGTCTGTCTTGCTGGGCCAGACGTAGAGTGGCCAAGGTGCACAAAAGATCAAAACCGTATTTTGGATTATTCAGTGCTAACCCCCCCCCCCCAGCATTGCTGAGGCAAGTCTGGGTGTTTCTCCCGCCTTGAAACCTTTATAAGACACAGTTTTTTGAATAAAGCTCTCTTTCTCTCTTTTGCCTGATCGGAAACCGTGAGTTGTGTCTTTACTCTCTGCGTCTCCCTCTCCTGCCCCCTTTTTCTCTCCCTCCCTCAGGAGAAGAACACGCACCAATTCTCCGCCCTGCTGGTCAGGGCGGACGAGATAGGTGCAGCCGGGGACGAGCGCGCCGGGACCTGGCTTCGGGTTAAGACAACAGCACACTCGTGCATACCCAGTGGACTGGCTGAGACTGAAGAGGTGGCCACACCAAGTGTCAGCACGGATATGGAGGTACCAGCACTCTCCGGCCCTGATGACAGGCATGTAAAACGGCACAACTACTTTAGAAATAGCCTGGCAGTTTCCTCAAAAGTTCAATGTCCGCTTACCATACGATTCAACTTTTCTAATCCAAAAGTTTATATCCAGACAACAACCTGGTGAACGTTCGTAGCAGCAATAGCTGTGAGAGCCACAAGCTAGGAGCAGCCCACGCGTCCACCACCAGACGGACCAAGCGTGATGTAGTGCACACCGTGGAATGCTCCTCGGCAGTAAGGAGGGACGGGCTGCTGATCCTCACAGCAACGCGCGTGAAGCTAGATTACCGTGCCGGGGAAGGAAGCCAGACAGAGGAAGGAGAGAACATACTTTCCATGATCCCATTTATACAGAACTCTGGAAAATGAAAATTGATCTTCAGGGACAGAGGGCAGATGAGCATTTGCCCGGGCGGGACTGGAGAGGGAAGGAGGGGCCACTGCAGATGAGCAGGAAGAATGAAGGTTGAGGGTGTGTTTGTAATCTTGGTTTTGGTGACGGTCTATTTGGAACATCAAATTTGTCTGCCTTCATAGGTGCAGTTTGTTGAATATGCACCGTACTTCTAGGAAGATGGTTGTCTGTGGTAGACGCCTCCACACATCTCTCGGGGACCTAAATCCATCCACACCTATGCCTAGTGCCTGCAGGGAAGGGAGCCAGTGTCAATGATTTGAGTTTCTTGGGAAACCCAGCAAGGTTGACTATGGAGCTGATAGGCTCTGCCCACCATCAGAGCTGCAAGGCAGGGGTTTAACTTGTGAACTGAGCACCACACCATCGATGAGGGCCCCTTCCCCACCCACTGAACACACGATAAATACGTCTCCAGGAGCCCCAGGCCCTGCCCGATATCCAAGACACATGCACGGACCCAAGACTCCAGCACACCCCGGACCTTGGACCTGAGCGGGGCAGGATGGAGGAGAGCAGAGGGGAGGCACCGAGAGAGGAAGGCAGGGGGCACGTGGCCATGTGGACTGAGGGGGCGAGGCCGGGAGGCCTATAGGCCAATTCTGGCTCATTCTGAGACTTCTCTGCATTACCCAGAAACGGTTCCAGAATGTTAGCTCTTCATTAGAGATGCCAAAGACAGAAATGAACAAAAGAGCTAATTAATATTGAAAGCACAGCGGTGCTGATGGGAACAAAGCATTTGGAATGTAGCAGGACCATCCTCTGGCCAATGGAAACCCATGCCCCGTCCCCAGTTAGGAAGGAACGGTAAAGGTCCAAATCACCAGCATGAAAAAGGACAAAATTAGGCAATAACATCCAAGCTGGCTGACAACTTATTCTTAGCTGCCTGGCTCCTGGTGGTGGGCAAAGGAAGGAAACTCATGCCCAGAAATAGAATAACAGTGTTCTCTGTAGGAATTTTTGCCAAGCATTGCTGAGAAAGAGAGAGAGAGATCGCCTTAAGCCTCCTTTGGATTTCTCTGTGTCTCCTGCGAAATAAAATTCGGATCAGTCTGAGAGCTTCTTGGAAGCCCGTTGCAGCCCAGAGCCGACAGGGACCCTTTCAAGAGAAGTCGGAGCAGAGACTGTTCTGAGCCCACTGCCTCCTCTTCATGGGCCCCTGGGGGGTCCTGGCATCCCCTGCCCCTCCCCCACTGCGACCTGGGGGCATCTTCCTCTCACCTGCCATCCCAGGGAGGGAGGGCAGACTGACAGCCCCCGGCAAGACGTGCTCATAGAGCTCTTTCAATAGAATGACTTGCCAAAATTAAAAAATCAAAACTCTTACCCACAAGTCTGGATTTCCAGACACACCTGTCTTTAAGTCTATCTATAGACGGGTGAAGAAAAGGGAAGAAATGTGTGTCTGCTTTTTGGTGCGATGAACTTGGACACGCAGTGGACTGATGTTTAATCAACACCCACCGAGCACAGCTCCTCAGTCTCCTGAGCTGCAAGATCCGGTGACACCCGTCCACCATGGGGTTGTGCGGGCCGGATGCCGCATCATCTCTGAAACCAGCAGAACGGAGTCAGGCGTGGGGTCCTGTGCACCTTAGTTGTGCACTTCTGGGACTGTTCACTCTGGTAGACCCTGGGGACAGGGCCATCCATGGAGCACGGACCCTGCCCTCAACATGCAGGAGGACAGACAGCGTGCAGAGTCCCGAATCCGTATGTCCACGCAGGGACACATGGAGGCGAGGACCATTGGGGGCACATGACGGCGAAGGCACAGTGGCCATGCAGAGTCGGGGCCCCTGAGCCAAGACCAGAAGACACCGGGATGTCCACAGGTGCAGGGTGTGGAGAGGGGGCGCCCGGCACGAGAGACAGCAGGGCCACAGGAAGAGGAAGGGCAGAACCCCAGAAAGAAAGGCAGAATCTGAGAGGAGAGACCAAGACCAGATGAGCTCCTGGATCCCACTTTGCCTGAAGTCATTGTGGCCCTTTTAGTTGTACAAGCCACTATATCGGCCCCTCCCC